>QZGG01002130.1:0-40117 GCA_006409495.1 Sedum album
TGATTGTTTACGGTCAATCTGTTGGAAGCGGGCCGACATTACATTGGCTGCACGCTTACAGAGATTGAGAGGCGTAGTTCTACACAGTGCAATTTTATCTGGCATTCGGGTTATATATCCTGTCAAGTTGACATTTTGGTTCGATATATTTAAAGTGAGTTTCTTTGCTTGTGTTATGCATCTATATTGAAAAGGTTTGAGGTTCTTGATTGTTGTTTTGCTTTGTCTCAGAACATTGATAAAATCCGGCAAGTAACATGCCCCGTGCTAGTTATACATGTAAGTGTACTTCAATAGACTTTTTAGCTTTTTTTGTAGTTATTTGCTCTAAAATCGTAGTTACTTGAAAATCTTTGCAGGGCATGAGTGATGAGATTGTAGATTTCTCTCATGGGAAGCGTTTATGGGAACTCGCCAAGGAAAAATATGAGCCGTTGTGGGTTAAAGGTGGGGGACACTGCAACTTAGAAACTTATCCAGAGTACATAAAACATCTGCGCAAATTTATAAATGCCTTGGAAAAAATGTCCCTTCAAAAGCCAAAAAAAGAACTTGCTCCAAGCCCAAGCATTGCAGATGATAAACATAGCAGGTGCCTGAGATTTGGACTGAGGTAACATAACTTTTTAACGGACAACAAAAATTAAAGTTGGCGCATTAGGTCCAAGCTGACTCAAAACAGCTCTCCTTTGTTCCGTTATACAAGATGACTCTTGAAATATCTTGACTGTGTGACTAATCACGCAGAAAGCTCATAGCAGAATGTTGCCTCATGGGATAACAGGTCTCGATGCTCTTTCTCAGTTTAGGTATCCTTCGCTTCCTTGGAGACTTGCTGTAAAGATTAACTCATAGGCACCATTGTCTTCTTTTCTATTTATGTATTTATGGCCTGTACAGTCTTGCAAAGAGGATTCTATAGACCAAGTAACTAACAGCAGCATTCTGCTAGTTTACTGATGAAATCAGTCTTTGGTTTTCCCTAAGAACTCTAGAAAGATTTTCAAATGCCTTTCTTAGGGAATTTTTCAATCAGTTGATTCCTGAAAAGTTTGATACATTTTTTGAATATTCATGTGTGCAAAGTCACAAAGATGTTAAAGAGATTTTCAATGAAGTGAGTTAAAATTACAAAATAAGTAAGGAATTATATGTGATCAAATAAATTTGATTCTAATTTTTAAAAGAACAATAATTACAGCAAACATTCTCTTCTTCTTCTTCATTTCAACCCTAAAACGCTTCGATGATGAATGAGCTCATCTAGTATCGAAATTCTGAATACACCTTTTGAATTAGGCATTGACATTCGGCCCGGCCCGGCCCGGCCCGGCCCAAAAATCGAAGCCCGAGCCCGGCCCGACCTTAATTTTTGCGGCCTATAGCTATTCTTCGGGCTGGGCTTGATCAAAATCGTGAAGCCCGAGCCCGGCCCACAAGCCCATACTAATTTCAATTAAAATTTTAAAAATCGTATTTTTAATTAAAATTTTATTTTTTAATAGTTTAAAATTAATAAAAATACATAAAAATATATTTAAAATAAAATTTGCTTGTTTTATAATTTCCTTTTCTATATACTAGATAGAATGTGTTAATGAAATGAAAAAATATAATGAGAAGTAGAGTGTATAATTTAAAATAATTATATATATATGAAAAATACCATATGTAGATAGAAAAATATGATCTAAACACTAAATATAGTGAAATATATCTGCAATTTATGTCGGGCTTCGGATGGGCTTCAATGGGCCGGGCCGGTGGGCCGGGCCTTGGGCCTAGAAACGAAGCCCAAGCCCACTCGATGCATCATAGGACTGGGCTTCCGATGGGCTTTCGGTGGGCTTTGATCGGGCCGGGCTTCCGTGGGCTTCGGGCCGGCCTAAGGCTTATTTAAGCCTTAGGCCAAATGTCAATGCCTATTTTGAATCAATGGACTGAGTTAAAATTACAAAATAGATAGGATTAGCTGCAAAAGAATCAGATCACAGTTTGAGTTGAGTGGACATGTTTTCTACTCCCTCTGTCCCATAATGTTTGTCCACTTTCCATTTTGGGTGTCCCCTTAAGTTTGTCCACTTTCCATTTTGGGTGTCCCCTTAAGTTTGTCCACTTTCCTTTATTCTCAACCACACATTCTACTTTTTACTCATTTACTTATTAATCATTTATTCTCAACCACACATTTTATACCCTCTTTCTATCTTAATTACCGTGCATTTTGTGCTTTTGGACAAACAAAGCGGGACGGAGGGAGTATTTATTATTTCAGCTAAAAGTCAACTGCAATTGCTCAATTACAATTTACACCTATGTTATCACGTTCTGTAGAAATTGATAAGCAAATGCTATCAGATTGATTGAAAAGATCACCAGAGCGGAAGGAATCTTTTCTGCAAATTTTCTGAATAATGATTGAAGAAGAAGATTGTCCCTTTTATAAGGCACTTAATTCAGTTACAAAGTTTCTGCTAATTACAAATAGTAACCGCTACGTTGAATTTCACTTAATTAGGTCCTCCAACTATTACAATTTACATACCCTCCTTGAAAGCTGCTTTAGGTCTTTGCAGCTCGTTCGACGAAGGCGGCGGAACTCCGCTTGGCTCGTTTGACTCAATACCCCCCTCAAGCTCGGCGTATGGAGGAAATTACAGACGTTGAGTTGGGAGCTCAGCTTGGCTAGGTGGTCAGATATTAGTGCTTTGGTGAGCAAATCAGCAGCCTGTTCCAGAGAAGGTATGAAGACAAGTACTAAGAAACCATCTGTTACATGATTTCGTATGACATGAGAATCAATCTCCACATGTTTTGTTCTTTCATGGAACACTGGATTCTTTGCCAAATGAATAGTTGAGTTGTTATCACAGTATACACCTTTTGAATCAATGAACTGTGACCTGTAAATTAGCTGGTAACCTGCATAACCAAATAGTTCCTTTGATGTGTATGCCATTGCTCTGTCGAAGTTTGAGAAACCACTGACTGTTTCTTTGATCGCTAGGAAATGAGAAAAGTTCCAAGCTGAACACAAAAGCGAGAGACTGATCTTCTTGTGAGTGGACAAGATGCCCAGTCTGCATCGCAATAAGCACAAAAAGACATATCATTCTTTCGAGGGAAGAAGAGGCCTTGCGATGGAGAACCCTTCAGGTAATGTAGTTGTAATAACTATGGAAAATAGAATACAAAGAATTAAAATTTATAACATGATAAGGTTGGAAATTAATGAGGAAATGAAGGGTTATGAAGGGGAAGAGAGTGAGGCACTCAATGAATTATTTTCTATTCTAATTGGACTATCCTTCCTCTTCTCAGAAGTAGAAAACCTGACCTCTCAAAATGCTCCTCTCCCAAATCAAGTTGAAGATGATCGTGGGTGGATCAGTAAGTATGAATAATTTGTCAATTTCTAAAGTTATATGTGAGGATTTGAAGAAACAAGACCTGAATGTTGCGATGTTGATGAATTCAGGATGAAACACTAAGGATAACATTCTGAGCACATTGGATACTTGTTTCGGTACGTATAGTTTTCAGAATTTGTGTTCAAATCATACTTTGAGGATAGACCGAAAAAAGATAGATCTGAGATATGATTTTCAGAAGGGTGTAAGAGTCGTTTCAAGTATCTGAATTTAGTTTTTCAAAAGCCTATAATAATCTACGCAAGACAAGCTTTCTGACGGTATAAGGTATGCATTCTAATTTTAATGAGTGGGCTGGAATCTGTGTTTGAAGTTGAGATATGTTATCTGCCAGAAAACGCTGCAGTTTGTGGACTGATTTTGTGAACTTAATAACTAGTAATTTAAGTGTCAGAATTGAATGGTTGGAAATTTCATTATATTCTATTCAAACTGAACTTTGTGGTGATATAACTATAATGAGTTGAATCATGGGTATTGAATTTATATGATTTTTCAAAGATGGCAGCAGTGTATTGAAATGTGTTTGAACAGTTTCTGCAGTAAGTTTCACAAGCTTGTATTTATGTGATCTGATGTCCGAATTGTGATTTTCAAAATTCTGTAGTATTCTACTCTGAATAAGCTTTCTGAAAAGATATGTTGAGTTTATTGGTTCATTACGAGTAGAAAGATACAAGGCTGCAAAGTTTGATCTTAAACGAAAAGAAAAATCTGCAGAAAGTTGAGTATTGATATGATGTGAATGTGGATGTGAATGTTTGGCTGAAGTTATAATGGTTTGGAAGTGTATGAATTGCAAGTTGGTTTCATATTTATTGTAGGTGATTGTTGAGGGATTTCCCATCATTTAGAGCTTGGAAGTTCTATGTAAGTGATATATACCCATTCTAGTTATTCCTTCTTAGTGACATTATGTTATGATTGATAATAATTTTCTTGCGAACCCCACTCCGTTCCTTGTATCATGGACGGAAGTATCCGTTAAAGCTAGTTCTTGTTCTTGTTGTATTCATACATTTACCTTGAAATAACTTGATTCCGGAGGTTCGATATCTACTAGTATTCCAGTTCCTCTACGGGGAGGGTAAACTCATCCAGTTGCTCTACGGGGAGGGTAAACTCGTCTAGTTGCCCGTAGCGGGGGTAAACGCAATGTCCCGTGACCACATGCTAGCTAGATAGATTGTCGAACCATATTCAGACTTTCAGTTCAAGAACATATATTCTTGCGTTATTGCTTACTTGTGTTCGATTTAACCCTTCTTGTTTCATATCATACTAGCTTGGGTGTATATAGCTTATTGAGTTGTGGACTCATATTTTCCATGTTGTATTTTTTTCAGATATCTAGAGGCTTAGCGAGTTCGGGAAACTCGGTGAGAGACGAGCTAGAATAAAATAAGTGAAGACTTAAAAACATTATGCTTGCTTTCGAATTTACTAGTTTTTCAAGATACTAGTTTCATTTTAACAATAAAGAAACTACTTTTTGTTTTTTTATTAACTAAGAAATTTGCATGAGGCCTTGTGTGATCCCTTGGTACGGATTCGCACGGCCGATGTGACACCTTTTTGAAACCTAGTATAATTGGGGTGTTACAGTAGTACTTTGTTTGCTGCTGCTAGATGATTTTCATTAGGCTGTGACATAAATCGACTTAGGACTTTTACTGAGAATGATATGTCTGGCCTGATGACTGTTAAGTAAATTACTCTAGCAACCAACCTTTGTATGAACTTGGATCAGTTAGTAAACTAGTTGTAGAGGTTGCCAGCTTTTGTTTAGATCCATGAGAATTAAACTGGGTTAGCATCCAAGCAGGCCAGCTTTCTCAATAAGATCCAAAGTGTATTTTATTTGGTTTAGCATCGTCGGTGCTGTTTCTCTTTGGTCTGCTCAGCCGCCATCTCGGTTTCTGTTTTGCTCTGTTTGGTCGCCTACGATTGCTCCGCCGGCTCTCAAGTGGTACGTTGTAGGTGTCGCCATTTGCTTTCCGGTGCAGTCTGTGTCGGCTCTAATTTCGGCTTCCCTCTTGGCTCCACGTGTCCCTGCTCGCGTCTCGTCTCTCCACGTGTCCCTCGTTGGCGCCGTCTGGGTTTTGCCTGTCTCCTTTTGCTGTCACACGTGGTGTGCTATCGGAGTGTTACGTGGTTTCATTTAGTTTGGATGCCTGGCTTCCATTCTGTTTGGACGCGTGTCCAAGCCAATATTTCATCAGCCATCTCTTGCCACGTCGTCTTGTTTGCTCCTCCACGTGTCCAGCCTATTCTGGTTTAGTTTACGTGCTTCTCTGGGACGTCGGTGTTCTCCAATGCCTGCTACAAATTTTCATGCTGATATATTTTAATTACCATCGCCTTCTTGGAGCTTCGGTATTTCAGTTTGGTCGTTCAGCTAGTGCTCACGGACTCATACTTCTGTCAAATTTGTTCGCTTATTTTTTAAGTACTGAGGCAAAGCATCTCGTTCACTTTACACTTAAGCTTATTTTTATTTTGTGTTTGAGGTCTCCATTCACTTGTTGTTTGGGATCAAGTCCTCTTATGTACTTCTCTGAGTCTTAGTACTCTTCAATCAAAAAAAATTGAGTCATTCCTCTAGCTTTTTAGCTATGTCTTTCTCTCTTCGTTGAGAAAGCTCTCGCTTCTCTCTCGCTTTTTAGCTGAGAGAATTTTTGGAAATCATTTATCTTAATGAAGGGATTTTTCTATTTCTCAAGTCTATAAGTTATGAGAATTCTTTCACGTTATTTTACGTCTGTTTGAAATCCCGATCGTTACCTCTTCTACGTTGCCGGCAATTTTCCAAAGCGTGAGAGTTTGTTGGCTGCAGCTGCCTGCTTGGCAGCAGCTGCCTGCTTGTCAGTTGCCTTGCCGAATGCTTACATCTAGATGCCTGCTTCAGCTTAGCTGGTTGTCTCACTTTTAGTTTCTTCGTATTTTTATCTTCACGTTTAATGTCTCTTTTTGTTTAGCTCGTTCTAGGATTTTTCGATTATAGCGTAGTACTGAGCGAGGCAAATGATTCAATTTAACTCTTATCATTATTGTCGTATTTTTTCTGTTATTTCGAGTCAGGCTAAATTTGAATTAGCCTTTTAAGTCCTCGTATGTACTCTTTGGGCAACTGCCCTTTTCAATCAAAAAAAGAGAGTCATTCCTTGGATATTGATATTATATATATAGGGATTGTATCATGTGGATTCATCTATTTGGTAGACTCATGAACCACTTCTTGCATCCGTTGATTGCATTTTTTCAGTGCACCAGATTGTGCCAACGCAATAATGAAACATGTGAGTTGCACATGTTTTGCACGTGGTATGCACATGACAAATGCAATGACGTGGTGCAATCTGATGCATTGAAAAATGTAATCAACGGATGCAAGAGGGGTTCATGAGTCCACCAAAATGGATGGCACATGATACATTCCCTATAGATATATATATTTTATTATCTCTACAATATATAAAGCGCAAACATTCCTATTACCAGTTATTTTTGAAGCCAATTACGCTTTCTTAAAATACCCCTACATAATTCCATAATTACTATATTATATTTCACTTGGTTGGAAAATAATTATTTTATTTTTAAAATACCCTAAATATATTGTCCACAATATATGCACAAATTATACTGTGCAATAAGATACCAGTATATATAGGAGAGGCGCTCATTTGCGACCCAGGCACTGATTTGCGATCCTGCGACCCCCTAAGCAGTCGTCCGATCAGATCTGCAATCATCAATCTCGTTCGTCCACGTGTGAATTCCCTTGTTCCAATTTTGTTGCAGTAAGGGGTAGTTTCGTCTTCTCTGTCTTACACTCCTCTGTCTTCTCTGTCTTCACACATTACACTCATCTGTCTTCTTTCTTCCACCGTCGACATCTTCTCTATGCTCTTCCTCGGTTCTTGTGCCTCCGATCAAATCCTCAATTCAAATTGGCTGATGATGGAAGGTAGTGGATTTTGGCCGAACAGCTATACGTTTCCTCCGTTGATTGGTTGTTCTTGGGGCAAAGTGTCACGGCCAGGTGGTGAAGAATGGAGTTGATTCTGTGCTGCCTGTGGTGAATTCGTTGGTTTATATGTATGGTTTTTTTGAGGCAGTAGAGGTTGCGCGAAAGGTGTTTGATGAAATGTGCGAGAGAGATGTTGTTACGTGGAACTCGATGATGGAAGGGTATGTTAGATTAAGTTATGTGGATGATGCGCAGAAGCTTTTTGATGAAATGTCGGAGAGAAATGAGGTTGCTGTTGTTACTGGTTGTGATACGACGATGGTGCTTGCTGTTGCTGGTTGTGCTAGGTAGTACGAGCGGATTTGTCAGTGAAGTTGGGGCTTTCTGATCGGCAGCTGCAGATGTGGTTTTGCCATAGGAGGTTGAAGGATAGGAAGACACCACCTACAACGAAAAGGCAGAAGAAGGATTCGCCGGGTGGAGGGATGTCTCATAGTGGTGTGGGAGATGAGTTGGCAGCTAGTAGTGAAACTGGAGTTGAACATTTTCCAGTGATGAGTTCCTTATCGGGTGCTAGTTCATTTAGTCATGGAAGAGTAGTGCCTAGAGGGAAATGCAGGCAATTGCATTCGTGGAGGCACAGTTAGGTGAGCCTTTGAGGGAAGATGGTCACATTCTTGGACTGGAGTTCGAGTGTTTGCCGCCGGGTGCATTTGGGGCACCTTTAGGTATGATTATGTGTTCTGTGCTAGGACAACGGAATGTGCAGAAGCTATCGGACATTGAGGACGTAGTTTGTGTATTTTGTGTAATGTGCACATAATTTGTGTTTTTTGTGCACATAATTTGTGTATTTGTGCACATAGTTTGTGTATTTGTGCACATATTTGTCAAATTAAACTTCTTTTGTGCATATCACATGTGTTTTTCTAAGTATATGCATAAATGCTTTCAAATTTTGAAAATCGTCTTACATCTCTCCGTCGATCTCGAAAATGCTTTCAAAATTTGAAAATGCAACAGACATTGCTCTCCCCTCCTTTCCATTAATCAAATTAGTCTGCAAAGTTGTCAGTCTGCACGAATTTTACAATATGCACATTTCCCGTTTTACCCCTCCCTCCAAATTTTGCACTTTTGCATTTGCATCTCGTGTGCCACGTGTCGCCCGCTCAGCACAATGTGCATTTTTTTTCAGCCGTCCGATCATGCACATGGGTCTCAAGGGAACGTTACTCGTATATATAGAGCGCAAAAGATTGAATTGACAGTTTGTTTAAAGTGGCAATTCATTTCCTCCTAATACCCCTCTTTTTCTCTAATATTACTTTATCTATAATTTATTTAATGATGTTAGTTTTCATCAATTTTTTATATATTAAACATAAGGATTACGATCGAGAGGGACATAAGTTTTGTAAAAATAAAGAACATGATCTCAACTTTTGATTTTGATTGATCTGATGATTGATATTAATTGATATATGTAATTAAATAGGTAGTTGAATATGCAAAATACATGGGTGATTGAGAAATGACGATTATAAATATTAACCGTTGAATGATTAAAAATCCACGATTTAAATGATGTATTATGATCTTACAAAATTATAAGCGTATTTCTTAATCCTTTTTCTTAAACGTATAATATCAATGCAAATATTTATGTGCATAAAATATTAGTAATAGGAAAGAGATGAGTCGTAATTTAGACAGACCTTTCGGCTAAGTCTTGATTTTAGCAACAAAAATATTTTAACTGTTTTTGTAGTGAGCCAAGAATGTGTTAAGTAATATACTAATATGCATTCAATAATGCCTAAAACCTGTTTTGTTGATTTCGTGTCAACAACTATGATTAGTTTAAGTTATGGGTAGACTGATCCAATTAGGCATTTTCCAGTTGCTTGCTTTATGAGAGTTGGTAGGCTCAGCTCTGGTGGCTTAGCTAAACTGTTCCATTTTTTATTTAATTAAAAACCATGACAAGTTGAGTTGGTCCAACCCATCAACTCAACCACATATTTTGAGTACATGATCCAAAACAAAATACAATCTGTCAAAAATAACTGTGTTATTACTTATAGTGAAAAATCAAATGCTCAATGCATCTTTATGTGCTTCACTAACTGTATATATTTATTTTGAGAGAGTTAGACACATCTCGATCGGTTATTACTAATAATTTAACGGATGAATTTTTATTAAAAAAACCGTCAAATCCAACCGCTACGTATTTTTTTGCAAATACAATCCTTATATTCAATTAAAAATCAATTTAATCTCAACCGTCAGATTAATCAAATCACAGATTTAGTCTTTTTGTTTCACAAAAATATAATGTCTCTTTTGATTTTAACTTTTATGTTACGGATGAAAATCATTTTATTAAATTCTTTGTTAGTAAATAATCTTGTAAAGAGAGGAATAAAATTCAGTTTGCAGAGTGAGTAAAAATGGAGTCAACCTCAGGAAGCTGACTTGACCGGGTAATCGAAAAAAGAAAACGGTTTGTGTACCCGAAACGCCCGGATTTCATTCAACAAACATGCCGCAAATCAGGCCACTTCACGAGGGCATTTTAGTCATCGGATAAAAAACAACGCCGTACGATTGGCGCGTGGTTGACAAACGCTTTGTCATCATTCAACCTTTGTTCCATTAAATACTCCAACAGCTACAGACTTTACACTTGAGTAGAAAAAACAAAACACAGAAAACTAGAGAGCCGACGACTCACACAAGTCAGCTCAAACGATGCCTCAGCAACATCAACAGCAGCAACAGCAGATTGGTAATTTGGATGATTTTCTGGACCAGATGCTCTCCTCATGGAACGACAACGACACGATGCCGACCCACTTCGGAGATACAACGATGCTTCATCAGCAGCAGTTGGTCGTGCCGCGTCCTAATCAAAACGGTGTCGTAGACGGTACTTCGTTTCCTGGGCAATACAATGGCTTTGCAAACTCGCTTCAATCTCAGCAATTTACACACTCTCAGGTTCAGCTAATTTGGTTACTATTTTGGTTGGTTAAATCAATAGCAAATTTCTGAGTTGTTACTGATAGTTGATTTTAGCAGGGAGGGGAGATGGGCTCAGGGTGCACCTGGGGGTCAGCAGAGGCAAAGGGTTCGAGCAAGGAGAGGACAAGCGACTGATCCACATAGCATAGCTGAAAGAGTAAGTGAGCTTCTAATTACCAATTGAGTTCAAGCTAGTGTTGTTGTAGTATTTAATTGATGGTGGTTTTGCAGCTAAGGAGGGAGAGAATCGCGGAGAGGATGAAGGGTCTTCAAGAACTCGTCCCAAATGCTAACAAGGTATTAATTCCCCTCCTCGACTCTGATGCTTTCGACAACATTAAGTATCTATGTATGAAAGTTGAGTCATTGTAGTTGAAGATAGACTCCATTAAAATGTCACACTTTCACGCGAGGAACTCGGAATAAGACATGAAACTTTGGCCAGATACATTATAAAAATAAGACTTCAATCATTTTCCAGCATTTTCAATGATTAATGTAGTACAGTATATGCTAGCAGAGTTTGTGGTGCGCATTTTCGTGTGTGAATTGAGTTTTGTGGTGTGAATGACAGACTGACAAGGCATCTATGCTTGACGAGATCATCGACTATGTCAAGTTTCTCCAGCTCCAAGTCAAGGTATGAACATGAACTAGATTTAAGTATTTAACTGGACTAGTATCCGAATCACTACTTAAAATTTAATTCATGCATCATTCTTGATTTCAGGTGCTGAGCATGAGCCGTTTGGGAGGTGCTGCAGCCGTGGCTCCTCTTGTAACCGACGTATGTCCTTAATTCTTATGTAATTAGCCGAGTATCTTCTAGTGTCTTGGATCTGAATCTATTATCACAAAGATAATGCTTGAGTTGAAAAATGTGGGAAATTGAGGTTGTCTGTCTATCTGTTTAAAGCAACGCACGCGTGCCCACATAGACATAATATTCAGAACAGATCCCACTAAAAATGAAATCTCTCATTCTTTTCTTCTTGTTTTCATTGACAGCGTGTAGATGCCATTGACAGTGGAGCCCAAACGACGAGTGAGGATGAGAACGCGTTAACAATGACGGAGCAGCAAGTGGCTAAACTGATGGAGGAGGATATGGGATCAGCAATGCAGTATCTACAAGGTAAAGGTTTATGTCTCATGCCAATCTCACTCGCCTCAGCCATCTCGACTGCCACCTCCCATTCCCTACCACATAACACCAATAACAACGACAATGGCGGCATGTTTTTGCTAATGGGAATGGACCCTCTCCTAGCGCATCGGTCCTCACTGTCCAATCCTCCGCGTTCGTCAATCAATGAAGCCATTTCTGCCATGGGATGCTTTTTTCATTCTCTTCAAGTCTAGAGTATTTGCAATGGTGGGTCAAGTGCTATAAATGTCTTGTTAAATGTTATTCATACAAAGCAAACATCTTTATATCACAAAATAATAGAACTGGTCTTTCTCCGGGTACTCATGGCTTAAACCTGCTTTTTTCCAAATTATAAAAAGGTAATTCATCAATCTGTATGATGTTTGTTGCTATTGAAGGAGAAGTCATTTTCATTTTGACTTCATGGACAATTATATGGTGTAGATATGACTCGGATCCGGTAATGCGCAGCTATTTGCTGTGAGGGTAAAAACGACGTCGTGTTGACGTTTTTTATTATAAGCCTACGTAGTTTTGAGTGAACCCTTTACTAAAACTACGTAGTTTCAAAACTACGTAGTTTTGGCTCGCATTAAATAGCTTTCGCTGCACTAGATCTTAATCCGTGTAGATAATTGAAAGGGTTGCTTTAATTAGTTTTGGGGATTAGGTTCGGATGAGATAACCGTAAAACAATAAAAAAAATCATCTCCTTCATCATTTTATTAAATCTAACGAATGAGATTTAAAATCACTTTTCTTTAACTGTCCCCGTATGTTATCCGCACCTTATCCATGATTTTTTATTAAGAATGAATTAATTACAATTATTAAATTATTAAAATGAAAGTTTAAGATCGAGTGTCTAAGAAAATATCTTTATTCCACAGGATCCCAACCCTTACAAAATGATAACAATTAGAAAGGTTGTATTTTAGTTTAGTTTTATTTTTCATCAATTGGAGTTTAAATCAATTTTTTTACTTATATCATTAAATATCGGTGGGGATAAAACAACTGTTTTCACTCAACGACCACTTAATATCAAAGAGGTTATTTTTTGTAATCAGGACAGAAAGTAAAACAATACTTTTGCTTCGAAGAACGGTCAAGTACATCCACATCACATTTCAGTTGTCCACCTCATCCACTACTTTATCAATACGGTGCCACGTGACTATAACCAACCGACTTACATTTAGTGTTATTCACTAATCCAAAAGGTAGACACATTACAAGCAGAGACTGATAAGTTCGACACTAGGGAGCTAGCGGTTTAAAATTCTTTGTTTTTATTTTCTTAAAAATGTTTTTAAAACTTTAGCATATTACATATTTAAATTTTCTCAAATGCCTGTATCCGCCATTGCGACTACCATTTAGAAAACAGAAAACCTTGACATCTTTTTTTCAATACATTGATTGGACTCAGATATAACATACGATGTTGTTTTGACGTTTTTTAATATAATCCTACGTAGTTTTCAGTGAATCCTTACAAAAACTACATAATGAGCTGCACTAAATCTGATTCCTACATTGATTCACATGAATGAGTGTACGTTTTCGGCATTGACAGTGATGAAGAAGAAAATCAGGTAAATGGACAAATAGAATACATGTCATAACAGCGTGAAGTGGCTTATCAATACCATTCTGTGGCAATGTTTAATAGCAGCTGCATGTAATTTAAGCTTGTTTTTCCATTCTGTCAAAGTATTTACCAAGTATTTGCAGAAGGGTTTGCTCAGGTTAGCCTTTTGTCCGCCGTGGGCCCTTAATAGTGGCTTATTCATATATGGAGCCTGAAGGGTATGCAGCACTGCTCAATCTAAAGAAAAGTTCTCCAACCATATCAGGACTTCATTCCTCTGTAATGGGATAAACACAGTTTAAGAAACTTTTTAATGTGACCAGAGAAAATAGAATGGGTACGAGCATAGTAAGGTTTAGATGGCGCATACCATGGTGAAGGACCATGTTCGGCCTGGATCATTATATCGGGCAAATGAGCAACCTGGTTTCGGGACAAGACCATCGTTCAGAAGATTGGACCTAAGTATGCTTGCCTTTTCAGTAACTATATCTTCTGTAGCTTTACCGCTAAATTTCACAACAGCGGCAATGCCTCCTTCAACAGTTTTTAACTTAATGTCATCTTCTACTGGTGCTGGTAAACTGACCAAGGACCAAGACACATAAATCAACTAACTCAGTTTCATGTTACTTTTGTAATTAAGGTTCAGATATTCAAATGTCCTGACCTGCTCATTTTCTTATCAGATGGGAGAACTATTTGAATGGAGATTGGATGCGTCGGTGTCCATTTTCTGAGTGAAAACTGGTGTAGTCATGGCAATCTTCTCTTGCTTTGAGTTTTTACCGAAAATGAAACTGAGAAAGTACACTAAGATATTCAGATACGATGAATTGTTTCTGAAGAAACTTCAAACCGAATTGAGAGTAAACTAACCCGGCTACATTGTTGAAGCCTCTTGATCCAGAAAGTTTATCACCAACGGTTTCAACAACTATATATGGATCATACTTCCGAACCTGCAATTAAACACCAAAAACTTTAAGAAAAGCATCGTCGAAATGAAGAATGCATTTGCACAAAGATGGTCTTCAAATTAAAGTAAGATTTTTCAATTTATCGCTGTAAATTAAAGAATCAATTGTGAATGAAATGTGGTCTTGTGAGCTCTGTATCTACTGGAATTCGAAAATACCAAATATTAACCTGAATGATATATACTCTTGCTGGTAGTAGAACCAAAGATCTCAAGTTTATTAAATGCAAATCTGAATGATTCAAAGCGCAGATCAGAAAACAGTGCAGATCATAATCAATGTTCACCTCATAATTTGCAGTCCTTTTTAGTATTTGATACTTGGGCGTCTCCAAATCAGGTGTCTTATAATACCGCAGCTGCAAAAATGAAGGAAAACGTACACGTGATTCACTTTCTCATGTTACATTCTAAGGACTTCTTTTTGAGAGACTATGCTTTAAGTACCTGCTTGAATACATCCACTAACCCTTCAAATGAAAAGTACTCATTGTTTTCGATCGAGTCCCAGAAATCCTACACATTCAAACATAGCCATGCTGCCGTCAATACACACAAAAAACTTCAAACATTAATAAGTGAACAACATCCCCATCTTACCAAATGGCTGCAAAATTTTCCTGTCTTTGGATTGATACCCATGACGGATGTTCCCGTGAACACAAGCTCAGGCTTCCATGGAAGAAGCATGAACGTCATAACCATGGTCCATCTTGTCGTGATTTCATATGGCCCTGTCTAAACGTCTTGTCACCAATTAGTGCATTTGTTAACCAAATTAACTTCATTAAATCAAATCGATTGAGAATTACACTGACAACACATCTACAACAAACCTACTAACCTAGTACACAAAACAACATGCCCTTGTTGTAATTATATTTAATTCTTCTGAAGCTCAAGGATGAGCATATTTCAAACAGGAAATTAATAAAACCATATACTACACTTGACATTAAGATAAAGGTAAATGGTTAAGGTTCTAGGGAACCATTTGTATTTTTATTTCAAACTCATAAATTTTAAGTAATATAAAAAGTGAATCAAGACGTATAAGCGTAGACATTTAAATCAGATAGATAATTGTTTTCAATATAAACTAATGAATACTAAGTACAGAACAGACCAAATGCATTTCGGAAGCTATGCACTAGCAGATAGAATTACAAAAATAAAACGAACCTGCTTGACCCAGTGAAGCTGAAACACAGGCTTGAAAATGGTCTTCAAAAGAGCTATGTTGAACAAATATCCATCAATGCTATCATGTTTAGTTATTGGGTCTCTAAACTTGACGAGCTCATCATAAGCCGTTCGATCAATCCCTTGATCATCAAACAAGTGTGGCAAATCTTCGTATAGGAACTCCACCATCCTCTTCATGTCAACATTTGTTGACTTTTGTGACTCGCTCTGCTGCTTTTTTTCCACCAAGCTTGCTTTGACTGTTACTGACCTTTTTCTAGTACTTGTAATGTTGCTACTGAGAGTTCTGGCGGAAGGCAGATGGATTGGGAGATGGGTATGAAGGATTTGAATCTGAGATGGGTAGAGTGGCCGGGGGAAATGGGCGGCGAGATGTGCGGCGGTGGTGGTGGCCATTTGTGGCGGTTGGTCTGTTTGATTCACCGTTGGAACAATCTTAGCTTTGCAAAAAATGAGTGGTTGGCGTTAATAAATGGTCAGTTCAGCCCAATTCGAGTTGGGCAACGAGCCCAATTAAAATAAGGTTTTATTGTTTTTCTTTTTCATCGTTAAAACATTTAAGAGTGAATTTATTTTGCTCCCTCATTTTTGGCTTCATCCGATTATTAGTTTGCGAGATGAGTCAAACACGAATGTGTTTTAGAAATGCGTAGCCTAAAGTTGTAAGCTGAAATATATACAATATTTTTGTACATGGATAAGTTGAGACGGAGGAACATCATTTCAACTTCTGATTTGATTAATTTAGAGGTTGAGATTAAAATTAATTTTTAATTAAATTCGGATGTTGGATTTGAAAAATGCAGAGGTGGTTGAATAATGGTTATTAATAACAACCATTAAATTGATCAAATTTAACGGACGTGATGATGTTTCTTCGTCTCACGAAAAATTAGTGGTTCTTCTCGAACCCATTCCATTTTGTACATATATACCAGCATCCTCTGTCTGCACTCGAATTTGGTTTTTGTTTAGAAGTGTTACTTTTGAAAGCAAGACTTTTAAAAATAGTTTTATATGTAGAAATTGGGTGCCAACATAGTCAAAGAATACTCATCAGTAAAAATTTGTGTTGTATTTTTATTTTGGTTTGAAAGGCGTCTCACGGTATACCCTTGTCTACTCTAGTCCTCACACTTACAGTGACGATTCCAACACGTTTGTTACTCATGTTGGATTTGAGCGAGATTATTTTTATGAAGCCAAATGGTAAAGGAAGTTGAGAAACTCATCTTCAATGCAAATGGGAAATTTGTTGTCTTATGTATTTATCAAGGATTGTTTTGATGTCGTAAGGGAGCCCCAGATTTCAGAAAACCTTTATCACGTGAGTACTCACTCAGTTGCATCTAATTGTTCGGAACCTTGTGTATTCAAAATGAATTCAACTTTTATGAGACCACCCACGAAATGTAAATGTTGTGTACAATGAGGTATTTGTGATTTTTTTACTATTTCTGATCTTAATATGGAGTTTTTAAAGGGTAAAATTATTGGAGTGATTTTTTGTCCCTATTACATATTGAGGATTTGGATCCATCAAGGTTCACTACACTGTATGATATTTGAGTGTCTCTTTATGAGTCACTTAGAAATCTCAAGCAGAGCAAGATGTCAACTAAGGTAATTTTCTTATTGGCAACTCTTTAATTGTAGGAGTTGGCTTTATGAGTCAGAGTTTGTTCAGAAGCTATTGCGAGTTGACATACGGATTAGGTACGCAAATTATCTGTAAAGAAGTAGCTAAGTCCGACAAACCCTATAACCTCACATCAAAGACTATTGTGTTACTACAAATTATTTCCATCAAATTGCATACAAAAGTGCATATTCGAGTTGGAAGCGTTCTGTTGACAACTTGATTTTAAAACCTTATGCTAACCCTCTTGAATCCTGCATAGAGATTGGACTTGTTCCATTTGACATTTTTCAGAAAATGCAGAAAACGATTCTTCAACCTTTGTTTTTGAAGCTTTCAATTGGCTTGGTTGGAAAACTCTAATGGTTGGCCAAATATCATCAACGGAGGATGTGGTTCGCAACTCTCTACTTAAGCTTAAGATAATGTGTGCACCTTCTGATTATGCTTTTAAGGATGATACTTTTACAACAAGTATTGGACTCGCAGTTGATAAGTTTTTCAAAATCCAAGAATTTTGTTGTCTACATACAACTTATGTTCAATAATAAGAAAGAAGTTTTATATCAAAATGATGGCATTTTCACTACGGAATTAATTTGCCTGCAATCTGTCATTGTAGTGAAGGGTAAACAAGTGCCATTGAAGTCATATTTAGTGCGTATGACCCTCAATGTTATTGTTGTACAAGTTGTGTGGTCTCAATATTTGAAGTAGTCGGTGGGTTAATGCATTTCTCAATTTCTCTTATTCTTCTTGCCAAGACTTCCTAAGTTTACCGACCTTGAGGACAAGGTTATTTTTAGGGGAGGGAATCATACGAGTATTTAGTTATGCCTGATTGTGATGGCTTTTTAAGTAGTAACAATAATGTTAGTTGTTATCTTAAATTAGTGTTTTTTGTAAGGCTTAATATATATAAAAGCAAAAGTTATAGAGTACTAGATAACAACAAGAAATGAATTATCTGTTTTCCTATCTTCCTCTCCCTTGTAAATCCTAATCTCGTCTTCCTCAGATTCTCATCTCAAGTACCTCTCATATATAATGCTCTTCTTTTATCTAATACGTGCGATGCTAGCTAAACCCTAAATCCTAATTCTCCAGCAAATATGGCACTAGTTCAAAAACCTCCTTCGCAGCCACCTGCTTTCTCTTGAGGATAACCATGTACCTAAAGTTGTCCGTTAGGTCTCGATATGTCAAACTTGCTAAGAAAAAGGAAAGGATTGCAAGACAAGGGAACGACAATGACAACCACCTTCATAATTGTGCTTCTGGTATGAGTTTTGTATTTTGTTATGAAATGATTGATGTAGTGTGTCACTTGAAGTTTAGAAAATTTTGCTTTAATGGTGATTTGAAAGATATATCAACAATGTATGAGATTTTGGGCAAAAGGAAAAGTTGCTTAGTCCGGTTATTTTTAAGGAGTTATCTAGTGAATTTGTCGATGCCCAGTGGTGCATAAATGCTGAAAATAAATTGCGTTTTTGTTGTTATATACAAATGATACACATCGTCTAGAAATCAAAGAAGTAGACATTTGCATGAGGCGATGTGCTACAAAGAGTTTTGACTACGGTGATCTTAAGAATATTAGAGGGAGTAGTCTTCTCAACAAAGACACCCATGGCCAGTTTATTAAAGGTCAGACTTTGATTTTTGATTTGGAATGGGAGCAAGACTTATGAAAATAGAACAGGGAACAATATATTATGTGTAGGAATTGGGTGCTAAAAGTTGGGGTGTTTAAACAAAATTACAAAATTCTCATCAATAGAAATTTGTGATGTACTTGAATTTTGGTTTGGAAGGCATCCCACAGTGCACCATTGTCCTACTCTAATCCTTACACTTATAGTGACGGTTCTAGCATATTTGTTATGCATGCAGGCCACAATTGAGATTGTTTTTATAAAGCGAAATGGTAAAAAAAGCTTAAAAACTCATTTCCGTGCCTCTACTAGTTATAATGATTATTTGAATATATTACCCTTTTCAATCCAAATGAGAACTTTGCCAATTTATGTATTTACGATGGATTTATAAAGATTATTTGTATTTACCACTCTTCAACCTATGGTTTGAAGCTTTTAATTGGCTTGGTTGGAAATGTCCAATTGTCGGCCTAATATTATAAACGGAGGATGTGGTTCGCAACTCTCTACTAAAGCTTAAATTATGGTTTTTGTAAGGCTTAATATAAAGCCAAAGTTATATTAGAAATCAAATTTCCTATCTTCCTCTCCCCTATAAACCCTAGTCTCATCTTTCTCGGTGTGTCATCCTTTTTGTATATTCATTTTATTTAATGTGATAATTCCGGTTCAAATCAAAATGCAAGCATTTTTTCTATTGAATAATGATTATGATATTTTGAAGAAGTAGTTGTACTTGAGTGTAGATATTATATCGTTGATCTTTCAGTTTTACCATCTAAGCATAACATTGTATCCATCTTCCAAAATATGTAGGATGGATATATTAGTAGGAAAAATATCCCATTGAACCCCCCACTTTTGGTGGATCCGTGGAACCCCTCTAATCACCATTGGATCGTAAAGTGGGATGAAAGGAGGGAGTGACACGTGGATAGACTAAATAATTTTTAATTACCTAACCAGGGGTATTATTGTCTTAGTTAGCAATTAGTTCCCATCAAATCTGTAACCCATTCTGCAACCCCTCTCTCCTTTATTTCTGATTTCTAATTTCTAATACCTGAAATCAAATGAGAAGACAACTGTGTTTGTTTGTGTGTGGTTTTGATCGGTGGTGGAGGAGGTGATGAGAGGCGGTGGTGGATCTATATACTCTGTACAAGCGAAGCGGAGATGGAGGCTCGAGGTGGGCGGCGGTGGTGGAGCTATGGGTTTAGGGTTCAGGTGGGAGGTGGCAGTAAGATGAGTTAGTGGGTTTGGATTGATTTTGGGGAATTTGGTAAGTGGGTTTGGATTGATTTTGATTATCATTGGAAACCTAACAACCCTCTTCGTCTGGTTATGTGTTTTGTTTGATTTTGTTGATGGGTCTGCATTTGGGGTGTTCATATGTGTGGTTTATGCAATTTGTCAGATAGATCTGAGTGTCAATGTTTGACTAGGTTTTTCTGTAATTAGGGTGTTTGAATTTAGATGAGGAGGTTTCATGTGGATGTCATTGTTGAGAAAGATTGTAAATTTGTTGCAAATGATTACATTTGAGTTTAATGTTGAGTTGCGTGCAGGGATCCAGTCTTGATTTGGTAAGATATCGAGTTCAGGAATGGAAAGGATGAATCTTGATAGAAGAATTGGATTAGGGCTTTTGAGTTTATGTTGGCTTTTGTGTTCAACATGCGTAGTGAGATTTGTGGTTGAGAAGAACAGTTTGAGAGTTACTTCCCTGGAGAGTATAAAAGGGATTCATGATAGTGCGATTGGGAACTTTGGGATTCTGCAGTATGGAGTATGGCTGGAACGGTTGTGTATCCGAAAGAGAATAGAACGGTTGTGAGATTGATTTGTTTGATGTTCTTTTGAAGTTATTTAGGGCTTTAATGTTTTTGATTGAGCTTTCATTTGTATGTTATCTCAGGTTCTTTGTTGATCATTTGCTACTTTGTGGAGTACTTGAGCTGTTGAGTTGGCATTTTTGTGGCGTCCTTGTCTAAAGACATTTGATTTCGAGAATTTGAACTCTGGTGGTATTATTCAGAAATGGCAGGGAAGGCCATGATTCAGTTTTCATCGTGTCCGTATGTTCTGCCAAGTGCATTTCCTCGGAGTTGCTTGCCGTATCTTCCAACGAAGCCGGTGAAGAGGTCGTTTGTTATAAGGGCTTTAGCTGCTGATAGTCAACAACCAACTGGGTCATCGTAAAAGAAAGAGAATGCTCTTGCAGTTTTGTTGGATGTGCCACGGAGTATTTGGAGGAAGACGTTGCGTCCACTTAACGATTTTGGGTTTGGTAGGAGGAGTATTTGGGAAGGTGGGGTGGAGTTGTTTCTTGTTTCTGGAACTATTCTTTTAGCTCTCAGTTTGGCATGGCTTAGAGGGTTTCAGTTGAGATCCAAATTTCGCAAGTATTTGGCTGTTTTGGAGTTCCCACAGGCATGCGGTATTTCCACTGGCACGCCAATGAGAATTAGAGGAGTTACTGTTGGGAATGTGATATGTGTGAATCCATCCCTGAGAAGTGTAGAAGCTATGGGGAATTGCCGGAGAATACCAGGTTGAATGAAGGGATTGCTGGTGGCTGGATGAGGAGGATTGAGGACGAGGATATTGATAAGATATGAGACAACAGATGGATTGATCCATCTAAGTTATGTGACAATGCTTGTTTACTGTTTTTTCTAATGGATCGGCGGTAATAATAACGTGGTTGGATCGAGAATCTGAAATGTGTTTTATTAGGTTTGTAATTTATTTGAAGTTTCGCATTGTTTTGTTGCCAATTAACTTGTTTTCGTTTGGTTTCTCTGGTGGTATTGGTAAAATATGGTTTATTTTTGTTCATGGGTGATATGTTATGGTTTGCGAGAAGTGGTTGATGGCTTTGAGAGTTTATTGAAATGTGAGTTGGTCTGTTATGGTAGTTTGTTTAAGCTATTTCTATTTGGCTGTAGGCATCATATTGCCTCGCTGGGAGAATTGTGCTTGATTTTCGTTCTTGATACTGTTTTCTGATGTAATTCCTCCCCATTTGATGATTAAGGTTTACTTCAACAGAAAATAATTTCATGTTTACTTCAACATAAACTGCTGCACCCTCTGTTTGCATTTTGTATTTGCATTTCATATTTGAAGAGAGTGTGTTTCCAATTTATGTTTGCATTTTACGTTTTATATAATGCAAACACAAAATGCAACACACAAAATGCAACACACAAATGCAAACATGAAATGTGCAAATAGAAAATGCATATTGTGTAGAGTTTTTAATCCCAACAGGTTAATTTGGTGATAATAAGCGCAATATAATAGATACTCGACGAAGATAAGCCCAACAAAGATAATTGGCGATGATAAGCACAACATAACGAAGTTCAAGCAACCTTCATGGTTGTACAAAACACGTAAGAACGCTATACAAATAAAATGTAACGCGATCCAAAATAATAAGCAACAAACAATTACCAGTTCACTCAGTACGACATGTGTTGCAATATGAATCAGAATGGAAACACACGTCCTTCAAACATAAAATGCAAACACAAAATGTAAACATAAAATGCAAACACAAAATGCAAACACAAAATGCGAACACAAAATGCAAACATAAAATGCAAACATAAAATGAAAAGTCGTATTGCAAATCAAATTCTAACAAGTAAACGAAACTGAACAGGACATACGAAAATATAACGCGATCCAAAATAATAAACAACATACAGTTATCAGTTCACTCAGTCGACATGTGTTGTAATACGAATCAGAATGAAAACATTGAATTCGAAAGTGCAAAGAGAATTACAGACAATGCAAATAAGAAATGTTGGAATGTTGGCAAAGGAGATGGCTAGTGGGTTTTCGAATGTTGGATGTGTTCTTAGAGATTTCAAGAATCATAAAAGAAATAAAACTAACTAAATATAAATAATAAATATTTAACAATCACGTAACATAAAACATAAAATGCAAAGACAAATGGAAACACATCTTCTTCAAACATAAAAATGCAAACACAAAATGCAAACATAAAATGCAAACATCAAAATGCAAACATAAAATGAAAATTCGTATTGCAAATCAAAATTCAAACAAGTAAACGAAACTGAACAGGACAAACGAAAATATAACGCGATCCAAAATAATAAACAACATACAGTTACCAGTTCACTCAGTCGACATGTGTTGTAATATGAAATGCACATACCAAATGCACATACAAATGCACATACAAAATGCACATACAAATTACTGCCTTAAGATTCTCAAAGTAACCAGTACATATTATTCATAGTAATTAGGTGATACAAGTAAGGCAAATGCCTATAATTACACAAGACTAGAATATTAGGGGTCTAAGTGTCTCCATTGTAAGTGTCTATTATGCAGCAACCGAAACTGATGAGCATTTTCAGGACACATGGATATAGCTCTATCATACAATTCCAAAGCCTGTACAAAATTACCCTTCCGGTACATCTCATTCCCAATATTCTTCAATTCCTCCTGATCCATACTCATCATAGCTTTCCTCATCATTGCACTCTCCGCCACACACTTTCTATCACCGACATTAATGTCACCACCACTGCTACCGTTTCCCCTGGAGCTTGCACATCTTAAATGACCTAGCATAATGCTGCCGTGACCATAGTTTGCAGTCCCCGAGCCAAGCAAGTCATGCCTTCCACTTCCGCTTTTCCGATTACCAGCAGCAGAAGCCATCACCGGCTTCAAAATCTTACCAAGATTGGCTAGATAGGGCGATGAAGAAACATATAGCTGCTGCCAACCATACTACAGCCACAATGAAAAATGAGACCCTCGAAACCTTCTGACCCCACGCTACATGAACCATAAAAATTCAAACATTCAGCATCCCATTTTCAAAATGACTACTAAAACGAACAACATAAATACACAATTCTGAAATAACGTAAATGCTATCAGAAGCACAACATGAATGGAAAACTCTACATCATTCGCAGCTACGGGAATCATCTGAATAACAAATAAGTATCAAATGTCATTGATCAAAAGTTCCAAAGATCAAAGCTTTATCAGATTTTGTACTTACAAATGTAACAAGTTTCATGAAATATGAAAAGAAGCAAACCTGATCAAACCCATTCTTCACAAAATACTGCTTCTGAACAGCTTTGCTGAAGTAAAGCGAAGCATTGTATATCAAATAAGTGCTATGCTTAGTTAGATTCAGGACCACAAAGTCGAAATTCAACCCCACAACGCTGCAATAACACAACAAGTCAATAACACTATGATAGAGATGATTGACCCTAAACCTATCAAATGGATCAAAATCGACGTAAAGATGGGACCTTTTTCGACGAAAGTTGAGAATCACTTGCGACTTCCCAACAGATCTGAGGCGAAGAATGAAAGAGATTTGGGATGACGACGAAGAAGTCGATCCACGCGGCTTGAGCGTCGATACCGGAGAGTTCAGATCCACCACATCCTTTCGCGTCCGGCTTATCCATAACAACGACGTAATCAATCAGATCTGAGGCGTCGGAGAAGTCATCATCACCGTAATCAACGGAGAAGCGGGGAAGGAGGAATCCAGCGTCGGAGAAGTCATCATCACCCTAACTCATCCTATTGCCACCTCCCACCTCCCACCTGAACCCTAATTCCATCTTTCTAACCCCAATCTCACACTGACCAGAGGTGATGAAGCGGCGAAGATTTGAAAAATGGGTTTTGGATTCGCAGAAGTTAGTGAGAGGGGAGAGAAGATTTGAAAATGGGTTTTGGATTAGAGATAGGTATGGGTTGTCAGTCACAGATTTGATGGGTTTATAAAATGACCTATATACCCTTATACACACAAACTAACATAACTAATCATCCAAATCAAACCAAACGAAATTTTCTCTCACCTAACCACGTGTCTATCTCTTATTGAATATATTGGGAGATGAACGGTGATTAAGGTGGATCCATGGATCCACCAAATCTGACAGTTCCACCGGATATGCTCTCTATATTAGTATTAATTAGCAATACAAATCCAATTTAATCACAAGCACTTAGATGATAACAACAAAAGTACTTCAAATAATAACAATGCATGTACTTACAATTATTTAAATGAAAACATCTGCTATAACTTTTGCAAAGCTTTTTATATGTGCAGATAACTAACCAAATAAATCTTAAAATGAAACTGCCATCTAAGCATTGCATCCATCTCATTATGTTTATGATACATATCTAGGAAATATATCCCATGGATCCATCTATTTTGGTGGACTCATAGATCCCCTCATGCATTTTTTTCAATGTACCAGATTGTGCCAACACATTAATGAGGCATGTGAGTCGCACATGTTCTGCACGTGATATGCACAAGACAAGTGCAATGACGTGGTGCAATCTGGTGCATTGAAAAAATGCTATCAACGAATGCAAGAGGGGATCCATGAGTCCACCATTTTAGGTGGATCCATGGGATACATTCCCTACATATCTACGGCCATCAATTAGCAACATCAAATTAATTTAAAAATTATAGCGTTCAAATGATAACAACACAAGTACTCAAATGTTAACAATGCAAGTAACAACAACATGTTTAAAATAAGATTCATGTTCTAACTTTTGTAAAACTGTTCAAATGTGTAGATGACTAACAGAATAAATATTAGAATATGAACATGACATTTTAAGAAATTGAAATTAATTGTACCTTCTTGTGTATTTGACAATATCTTAACTTCTATGATTACTAATTCGAATAAAAGTTAGGGTTTAGGGTTCAAATTCTGAAAATTATCAATAAAATACAAAGCCAGACATGAATAATTTATCCTTTGAAGAGAAATTCGGGTATTAGTTGTCAAGAAAACTCTGTTGGTTGATTTTTTATCCTTCGAAAAAAATTTCTTTGAAAAGAATTCTAATTTTGACATTTCTCCTTCATACATCACGAAACAATACCTGATCAAAGCACGTCTTGATGGAATCAAAAATAGGGACAAGCTACTAGCATAATATGTTGAGAACCACCATGGTCAACAAAAGGTAAAGGCAATCCATCAACCATAGTCATATGTGCTTTTCTAACTTCTTAGTTGAAATTTCAATTTTTCTAAGGAGTTGTCTCATACCCAAATGTACCCTCTAAAGGTATTTTGTTAGGAGGATTTTCCTTCAAATTTAATGTGATATCGAAGGTCATTTGTATTTTTATGATTTACATCACAACTTAATTTAGCAGGGCAATACATGCGTTATGCTCTTTCTACACAAATATCACAAGATCCAAGGACATAAACTTTACCCTTAAAAAGAATTTCTTAATTGTTGAACTAGTACTCATATATCTTTTGCTCAAAACTGAGAAGCTTCTACATCTCTAGTTCGTGATTCTACTTTCATATGAAGCATTGTAGATGTTTGAGAATTTGTTAATTGATGTCTTTCAGAATTGTTTTCCGCATTGTAGAGGAATTCAAGCTATAAAAATTCCGATCATATCATGTTACTGAATGCAAAACAAGGGTTTGTGAGTATGAGATGATTCAAAAATAAATTACCTCAATTTCACTTACTCTATGAGGAGCAGAGTATTGACAATTGAAAGTTAAAAGCTATCGTTAATGGAGTCTAATTAAGCTTTGGAAATTGACAAATTAAAAAAGGAAGGTTTTAATCACAGCATTAACATGCACATCTTGTTTTTAATTTTTGATTTGAATTGTCTGGACTGCGTCTTAGTCTTTTCGACTCTCATTCGACTCTCAAGACTTCAACGTTCAAAAGATTGCCATTTTAGATGAGTGCAGTTCCTCTTCAACCCCTTGCATAGTGCCTTTTTGAGATTCATTTGTTTTCTCATTTAAGAGAGACCTTAAGTTTTTGTGAGATGAAAGGACTTAATCTTAATTGTTGATTTTGATGATCCGAGGTTGAGATCAAAGTTGGTTTGTAATAAATTGGTGGTTAGATTTGTAAAAAACTCTAGCGGTTGAATTGACGGTTTTATTTTAGAAATTAAATCTCATCCGTTAGATTTTTAGTAATCAACGATCGAGATTGTATCACACGGTCCTACATTTATTTATATATCCCCTTGACCTTTACTCTATATATGTATATATAAATGATCAATAGAGATATGCATAAATTCGTAGGAAATCATCCGTATTGATGATCTTTTTTCATTCAAACTATTAATATTGATAATAATCAATATTATCTATCAATATTATCTTTTTACAACACTGACCATTTAATTTATCTATCAAAACTAACGGTTGAGTACATGTGTCTGCGCATGTGAGTTCATATAAGTGTGTTCGTGTCTATGTGGGTGTGAGTGCGTGTTAAAATCACAATGAAAGTCGTTTGCTCCAAACAAGTGAAATCATGCATGTAAGCGGGAGTCCGTGCTAAAGACATTATGGAAATCATTTGCTCTAAATGAGTGAATTCATATCTAGTATAATAAATCCTTTTCATTTTATATTCATGGAATCTCTATTGAGTTTGATATATAGTGCACTGGCGTTCAACATACTCTCAACTAATATCTTATAAATCACATCTCTAACAAATCACTTTGGACGGAGAAAGCTGTCAAAAATAGTGAAATGTGACAAAATTTGATCTAAATTGATTAGAGTGTGGTTAAATCAAAAAAAAAAAGGAGTGATTTTTTTATAATTGTCATATTGAGCGGTAGATTTTTCGACAAAAAAATGAATAATATATTAAAGTTAATATAGCAAAACATATTATTTCATGAAATTGGAGAGGATGAAAACATACTTCTTGTGATGAGTCACTATAAACATGTCTTAATCAAAGCAGATAGTTTAATGACTGGCCTAAGTTGAAGAAGTTCATGTATGAAAGATGTCATCAATAGCAGAAGGCCATGCGTGCTTGCTGCCATAAACTTGTCCACATTGGCATTATTAAAAGTTGATTGATTGGTGAAGGCCGGTTGATAAAGTATTCATGTTATCCATCATTCTATATCATTGATTCACGCTCCCATCATCTTTGTCTTTATAGATTTATCACTTGTGCATGTCGACATTGGATCCACGGTCGGAACAACTTTATAAAAAAATATAGTTTGCTTGATGACAATAAGGAAGTCGCCAAAACCCTCGTCTAGTTATATACGTTGTGGTTTGTTCATGTTGATTCATTTTTAGTGTACTTATGAACTCTATTTTATATCTGTTAATTGTATTTTATTAATGCCTAAGAATCTGAGATTTGCACCACGTCATTGCATATATGTCACGTGCAAAATATGTGCAACTCATATGTAACTCACATGTCTATTAATGTGTTGGCACAATATCTTTGATAAAAAATAATCAACATGCAAATTAGGATTCACTAGTCCGTCCAAAAAAATGGTTCAGGTGAGTAAACCTCTATATGCCTTATCTGTTGATTTAGCTATAAAATAAATCATGTTCTGAATAATTCTGATAGAGCTTGAAACTTAACTATGATGCAAATGGAGACAGATGATCAAGGCCGGAGATTCACGTCAACTACAACTACAGTTGGTTTTAATCTACTTCCTACTGATCTGATACACAACATCTTCTTTCAGCTTGCGTTGCCTGAAATTCCCCGGCTAGGGTCAGTTTCCAAAGCATTCAAATCAATAACTTCAGACCCAAGCTTCCTCCATCACTACAACTCCAAGTTTCAGGACACCCCTTGGCTTTTTATTTACACCAAAAATAGATGGGGTCATGATGCTGTCCTGAAAGGCATCACTACTGGGTTTGATCAATGGTTCAATTTTTCGATCAAAGAGTTGATGGCTCCGTTCGTTCACCGGAGCAATGATCTTTATTTCTTGACTGCCTGTGGAAATTTCTTTCTTTTTGCCATAAACACAAGTAAAGAAATTGTTTCTGTTAACTTGATGACCAAGTCAGTGAAAAAGATCCCACCTAGTCCGTTAGGCCCTCGCGACACTTCGTCCTGGCGTAGGTCAGGAATGAAGTTGGTTTTACGGCCAGGTGGTCTGACCATTTCCGATTCTTTTTTTGTTGAAAAAGGTTTCTTTCAAAATAAAATGTATCTTTTTCGAATTGACTCGCTTATCGAGAAATGGAAATCAACCGACGTACAAGAATATGAAACTACTAGCTTTTACTTGAACAATGATGAGTCGAAGCAGAACGGCTTTATATTTTTGGCAATGCTCAGCGGACAGGGCGATCACATAACATTAGCTATTGGATTGGACAAGGATATGCCACTTAGGATTATAAGTCCTCTCTCAATTCATTACCCATTACGGACGGAAGATGATCAGGACTTGATGGTTGGATTTGACGAAAGTTCATCCGAGTGGATGAGAATCTACGGCGATGGAACAATGTTGAAACTGAAGTCTTTTAACTTGAGCGAGAGAAAGAAGATTACAGTGAGAATAGAGTTATGGGCATGCTCGAAATGCAATGGTTCCCAGTGGAGGTGGGAGATGATTTCAACAGTACCTAAAGAGTTGATGATGAGCAATGTCAAGAATCCTTATGGGGTGATGAGGGGTTGCTTAGAGAGGATAAATGGGGTTGTAAGGACTTTGCTGATGTCCAACTATGAGGGGTCTTGGGAGTTCTTATGGTTGTCTTTTGAGATGGAGAAGAGGCAGTGGACATGTACTTTGCTTCCTGATTGTAATATGAAGGAAGCCAACATGGGTGGGATTGGCTTCTCCTCTGGGCTCACTCTGCCTTCGCTTAGCACTTCAAGAAATCTTATATGATCCCACTCACTCCATTAACCAGCAGTGCAAAAGCCCAGACCAGTGTCATTTGTTCAAATCTATCTCTGTTATGTATAGAGTATAATGACTGGTATATTGATATTAGATTGAAAGTATTTTTGTAAATATTTCATATTATCAGCATAAAGTTCAAGGACTTCTAAATAAATGTAAGATTGTAGACACGATTTCGATTATTGATTACTGACAATCCAACGGATGACATTTAATTTCTAAATAAACTGTCAATCTCAACGCTAGGATTTTTTGCAAATCCAACTGCCAAATTAATTAAAAACAACTTAAATTTCAACCATCGTAGTATCAAAATCAACGATTAATATTAAGTCATTTCGTCTCACAAAAATTAATTTATCTCTTAAACTCAACCCTTATCGGTATATCTTTAACTTGATCATAGGATGTTAAATAAGTTGTTAGGTGTTATTATTTCTATTTTAGATTTGATCTGGATTGTATATAATGCACAAATGATGTAATAAGAAAGACAAGACCACAAAACAAGTTCTCCATATTTGTGTCTTTCGTTTTCTTTATGGTATTAGAAGACAAGTTGTTTTCTCTGCATTTTTTGTTAGCATCATATATACTGACGCACACAAACTCCAAATTCAATCTATGTCCACTACGCCAGAAAATCGCTTTAGTGACACTTAAAAAAATGTTGCATAATGTCTAAGTAAGTCCTATGATGACTTATATGACCCAATTGGAGTCATATAAGGTAAGTCGCATAAGAACCGTTACAAGCCACTTATGCGACTAAACACAAAATATTTAGTCACCTATTATAACCAGTTTTTTGCGACAAAACACAGTCTTGTCGCATTGGGTATGAGTCAAATTATGATGATACTATTGGTGACACATGTAACATTTTTCGCTTAAAGTAGATAATGGGATATATTACAATAAATATTATGCATTTATTGAATAATATTATAGATGTTGTCCCAACAAAAGACTTATGCTATTCATTTTCAAACCGTAAGTACAAGTCTCAAGTCAAATTCAATAATACACATCAAGTTTTGTAGCCAAGTTCACTTAGAAGCAAGGCTTGACCCATCAAACCGTCACTTCCGGCATTAGCGGGTTTGCTTCAATATGAGGGTATTTTATGCCATGAGCAGCACCCCCAACAATCTTGATCTTGTTTTCCCAACTTAATGGCATGATGTTCATCATGTATCTATACAAAAGAAATAAGTTTATATCAAAATCAACATCAAGACTTGTGTTACAATATTCAACATTGATCTGTTTATCAAATAATGGTGTCTAGACTTACTTGTTTAATGAATTCAGAAAGGATGAACGGATGTGGTGCCTGCAAAGGAGTAGTTAGTTAAGTGAGTTGAAGGTTAGAAATATGAAGAATTTTGTAAGATGTGAGGAGATGAAATTAAGAGTTCAAATCAAAAACTAAGATACAAGTGAGTTGAAGTTGTGAGATGATCAAATTTTGTGTTTTCAATTGCTAAATTAGTTCACTCGAAATGAAATGTTATGCAAAAAAATTTACATCCCGCCTAAAATTCGAATCCCGTACGAAATTTTTGAATCACGCCTGAAATTTCACATCTTATGTGACTAACATAATCAATATTAGTCGTAAAAATTTACAATTTTTATAATATAAATTGCAATTGGTGTAATCTCTATTGCATAATAGTTGTAACCAATAAAAGTAATGAAGATATCATGAACAATGCTAAAATTTATACAACTCACATCTACATATTTAATTGACACAATTATCTTGAATATCTAATAACATATTTATAGAACACGCACACCATGTATACATGTACAATGTGTTTTGAATTTCATAATATGACTTAACATAACGTATATACTGTGTCATACCTCTAATTTGAACCTTCTAGGTGATGTGTAAGGAAAAATACATCAAGTTTGCTGACATAAAAACTCCAGCGCCCTCCGGAATAGAGATGGAGGAGGTTTAGGCGCTAAAAGGAGCTTTGTTCAGAAATCCCGTATGTGAGATCTAGAGTTAAGGTTTAGGCGACTAACACTTCCAAAGTGAGTCAGATAAAGTCATACTGATTGGTGAAAATCAATAAATGTGTATGGAACAAATAGTACGTAGTTCATTATCCTGTTAGTTATCCAAAAAGCATACGTGAAACTTTAAAATGAACCTTAAGTCGCTTTATATTTAGTAGTATAATGATTCTTACGGGACAAATTTTGGTAAGTCGTTTTACATTTAGTTGCATAAAATAAGAAATTCGACTAACAAAGTGTAGTCGCTACACATTAATCGCATAAAATTCCTTTTGGAACTCACCAAATATGTTAATCAGATTAGATATCTTATGCGACTATTTCTTATGCGACTTTGTCAAAATATATCTCATAAGCCTTTTTTCTGACGTAATGGTCCTTGCCAATAATGATGGTCCACGAACGAGAATTACTCATGTTATTCTCTGCGGCTCAAATTATATGGAAAGGGCCAAAGGTTCATAAACCTGCAGATGATTCCACTAATCTAGAAGACTGGTGAACCGTTATTTATATGATTGTTGCATGGATCTTTAACACAATTGATCCAAGCATTCGTTCTACTTTTTTATACGGCGATATTGTTCACGAGTAGTGGGAGGACTTTGAGAAATTTCGTCAAAATTTATCAATTGAATTCTAACATTCCCACTGTAAAGAAGTTGTGGGATGATGTTAATGACTATGATGCTTCACCATTATGCTCATTCACTAGCTGCAAGTGTGCGCTTAATTCGACTCTTTGTTGAAGTCGCAAATGTGATTATGTACCACATTTTCTTAGGGATCGAACCTTTACCATCTCCTCATACGGTATACTCGCGTTTTTTGCAAGAGGAGGAGGTTCGGTTATTTACTCAACGACGAACCGAGGTAGCAATTCTGTTGGCTTTTGCAGTTCAAGGACAAGTATCGGTTGCGGTTTTTGGTGAGATCACATGCTTAAATGAGGTGCACTTACTGTGATAAGTGTTGGCACACTGAAGAAAAGTGGACTAACATGGATATCGAGACGTTCTCGAGAACTTAGAAGAACAACTACTGGTTGTACCCAAGAAAAGATTGGGTCATCACAAAACACCCAGCTAGCTGCAGCTCATGCCGTTTTTGGTGAGATCTCGGCTTTTACGATTCATGTTCTTCTTAAAAAATGGGTATCCACAACTGGGTTATTGACTCTGGTGCATCGGCTCATATGTGTTGTGATAACAATGTTTGACTCATGTTGTTCAATAATACCTATTAATGACGGACTCCTTAATGGAGTTCATATGTCAGCTATTAAAGTGGAAAGTGTGAAGTTGAATGATGGTCTTACTGTATCCAATGTGCTATCTGTACCTTCTTTTTACTACAACTTGATATCCATCCCGCAACTATTATCTTCGCTTCCTTTAAACTTCAAATTCACTAATTTCGGATGGTTAAACAGAACTGAAAGATGGACTATATTACTTGACGGGGGAGTGAATGTTTTTGGTGAGACTACGAGTGTTGAATTTGTTAGTAAAGGGATCTAGATGTCAATCAATTTGTGATTGTTTTCTTGCTTTTGTTCACGTAATAAATGATATGATTATCATTTTGTACCTTGGATATTTCTTGCTTGTAGATATTTCGAGGATAGGATTTTGTAATTGTAGAACTCTATAAAATAATTTGATAAATATTCTAAGGGTTAATTACAGATGACCACCTGTATAATAGGCCATATTTCACTCCACCACCCTTATATTGTAATATTGCATTCAACCACTTGTATAACGTTTTTCGTTACCAAATAACCACCTGTCACTGTTCCGTCAAAGATTCCGTTAAATATATTAACTTTTTAATATAATAATAATATTTTCATCACAATGCACCACCTATATAATAAATGAATTTTCCCTTCACCACCTCTATAATTGCTTCCGTTACCATTTAACCACCTCTCCGTTAGCATAGGTGGTTATTTGATAACGGCGAAGATTATAAGGTGGTTGAATGCAAATTTAATTAATAAAGGTGGTGATGTGAAATATGGCCTATTATACAGGTGGTCATCTGTAATTAACCCATATTCTAAAATGTCTCTAATAATGATAATTAAAGTTGAACATTAATTATCAATTAAAGATTAGCATTTGGTTTATTTGATAATAATGTTCTACGGATCAAATGACAAGATGTTGTCAATTTAATCAAATGAATACTCGATAATTGATCAATGTATTGGACGTGAATAAAGTAAAACATTTAATATGGATTGTGTTGGTGTCATTTATGTTTTGCTAGTGTGTTGAATTCTGAAGTATGCGATTATTTTTTATATGAAAATATACATTTGAGGATATAATCTAAATTGTCTGTAACTAACTTTCATCAAATTTTATCTCAAAATATATTTTGTACGGACAAATAGTTATTGTCAATAATATCAATGTCCCCCATACTGAAATGAGCAATGATATCAATGTGTTCCTTGAAGACTGATATGAGTATGTGCACATATGATTAAAAAATTGATCATGATTACTATATAATTCGGAATCAAGAAATAAGCTGATTTCACAAGGATGACGCGTTCCTACCCTGAATCAGTTTATGAGACAGAACTGAAACGGAGCAATTGTTGCTTTTGGGATAATGATACCGATGAAGTTTATTTATACGATCCATGAAATTGCAAAATCTCATTAGGTTATTGCATTTTTCATATATTGCTTTACATTTTGTGAATGATTTCTGTTGCATATGTATCAAGATTGATTTGACAATTCGAGACAATTTCAAGTCAACATAAGCAAAGGAGGATCTATTTTTTTAGCTAATCGCAGAGGGTATTGATTTATACGTGGATGGTATACATTTTTTTATATATATCTTTAACCCTTCGCGCCTATAAAATAAATATTTCTCCGCGATTGATCGTGAACGCGGAGGCTACACCATTTACTACCGCGGAGGCTATTCATTCATTGATAACTCTTCACCCTCCGATACACAATATTCTTCACCCTCTGCGGAAATTTCAGATTTAGCGAATTATAATTGTGATCAACATTGGAAATGGGAAGTTATCAACCTCAAGGCTCATGGCAATGTGACGAGTTTTCTGGGCAATTATGATTAAAATACATATAAAAGGAGGAGCGGAAGACTCAAAAAAGGAGCCATCATTTGGCCCTTGCCATTCTTAAAAAAATCATTTTCACACCATTTTCTCACATTTTGGAGCTCTTGTCAATCTTGAAGAAATCTCGATTGTTGGAGAAGAAACCATCTCAATCTCAAGATGTAGTGACAACGGAAGGAGATAAAGAAGGCTACATCCGTAATATCAATTTGTGACAATTTTCTAACCTACAAACTCTCTTTTATTTTCTTGTATTTTGTTGTGATGAATTTCATGTGTAACTAAACTCATCTGATTCGGGGAGTTGTTTGTTAACATATTTTGATGGTTATTATTAAATGATTATTTTATGTGAATTTTATGGCAGATCTTTGAGCTTATTACACGCACGTATGTTTATTTAGAGCAAACATGTCGTGCATGGTGTTTGTTCGATTTCATTTTTGTGAAGCCTAGCGGTGTAGCTATTTTGTTATTTATTAAAGCTATTATCATTCTTATTGAGATCTTAGCGGTTAATTGAAGATTAGAATATATAGAATTATTTGCATATTATCTTAGCAGACGTATGTTTGATGTGTCTCGAGCGAGAACAACAAAATAAATTCATATTTTACATGTTAATAATTATTTTATGTTGCAAGCAACTCGAATCAATATTTTGCTAATGATATTTTATTTTTTACTTGTTACAAAAATAATTCAACCCCCCTTTTGGAATTTAGTAGATAAATATACTCTTGACTTAAATTGCTCTCTTTTGGCAACCCTACATGTCGCTTGCTAGCTTGTAGGAATTATTATAAATTTAAGTTTGACGCACTCAACGACGTGCTCGTCAGATATACACAAAACTTTATCATCTATATTATTTGGGTAGCTACAATGCACATTGCTAGATGTCGCTTGTAGTTTATGAAATTAAAAGAGTTTGAATTTCATTGTTAAATAATAAAGATCCCATCAGGTCACACCTACGAGAAATTAATTAAAAATGCTTCTTAATTTATTTAAAATGTGTGACATAAAAATTAATTAGTTTCTTTATGAAGATTGAGAGAGCTACATATCACTCTTTAAATGATAAGATTAACTATAAATATGATCAATATACATGTCAAGTTTGAATTGTATGATTGATCATATGAGTAATGTATTTAAAATTGATTCATATTTCAGTCATATGATATTTGTTTCTTATGTTCCTTACATGTATAGATAGAAATTTAGAAATGGTATGGTTCAACTCCGTTTGATGATATGGTATGGTTTAGAAACTATAGCTTAAGTAAAACAGAGGACTTTAGGTTATTCATTGATTGCATGCAAAGCTCTCATCCTTGCATGAAAGATCTTCAGTGTCCAATTTCAGAGGCCCCTCCGTTGCAGCTAGTGCTAAAAGAAGACTGTAGGGAAGAGCCCCATCTCTCCATTTCATCAAAATTTGTCCTCGCTTAAATAATGCAGCTGTTGCCCTCGCGTGCACAGCTGCGATTGGGTTTACTTTCATTCTTATGAGTTACCCATTCACGTGATTAGAGCTCTAAAAGTTGACGCAAATGCCATGCCTAGATATTGTGATGAAAGTTGTCTCAAGTCTCTCGGAAATTCTTCAAGAACTGCAAAAGATGATTCCATGATTCAGAATGGTTAGAGTTACAGAGTTGCCCAATTTTTGGATGACCAAATATTTAAATCTCTGGCTTGAATGGGCCCTCCACTATCGATGAGCTTGTTCTGTAGTGCTAGTTTCTGTCATGTGGTAAGAATTTTGGTATCTAATTTGTAGTTTATGCTTTGAGGTCTTAGTTGGGCGGGGTTTATAACTGTTTGGCGTTTTTAAGTGATGGGTTTTATAACCTTCACTGGCGCTTGAGGATCATGCTCAAGTTTCTTGTACAAGCCATGATTCAGGCTCTTTGAATCATTTTTAATAAAATTGTTGGCGCTGTCCAACTTTTAAAAAAAAGATAAACAACAAACAAAACCTCTCATATGCTAGGAAACCAGAATATATCAGAATATATTTCAATTTCTATTGGCGAATAGAAATTAAAGAGCACCCGAATTAGTATAAACTAATAACAAACTCGCCAAATTCAGCAAATCCAACTACAGAAGTTCACGAGTGAATGCAAATCAAAGATATATACCCAACACCAGCCCTAAAACATGAAGAAAAAAACACAAACCATAGCTCCCAATACTAAACTAAAGCCAGCATGATATATCACTCAAGCACTAATCACTTTTCTTTTTACACAAGTAAATTTGGTTGAACGAATATATTAAAATTTGTCTATAAAATTAGTTTAATACCTGCAATCATGTACAGGTGGTTGTGGAGCTCGTTCTTCCTCTTCTTCTTCATTCTCTTCTTCTTCATCTCCCACATGCGCGTTCTCCTCCTCTCGTTCTCTTTCAGCCACAACTTCAAGCTCCTGCAGCATTTTTCGACCGCCTAATTTACTTCCCTGCTCTGGGGAGCGGGTTTCAATCAGCTCAAGACCCTTGACAGCTAAAACAAGCCCATTATCCAACCCAACCTTATCGTACGTCTCTTTCAGACTGGATCCAAGCAAGTGATCCTCTTCAGCAGCACAGGCTGCGCAGCTTGGAGCTTAAGTAGATACCATCTTGCTAATAACAATACCATAATAGCAAGAATAAAACCCATTAGTGCTCCTAAAATAATACTTACTAAAATCCTCCTGAACCCTTTCCATGGTGATTGTGAAGCGTCGGTCGATTTAAAGAACAAAAAGATGATTACGAGGGATGAATTTAGTGGTGGCGGAAGGATCAGCAGCAGCTCCATAAGTGAGGAAGGATTTGAAGTTCGGAGCTTTGAAGTGAGGAAGGGTTTGAAGTTCGGAGCTTTGAAGTGGCGGAAGGGTTTGAAGTTAGAGATTCACTTTAGGGTATCAAAAATACCTCAATATTCAAACAAAAGTAATTTAAAATAGGAAAATTTACGTGATGATTACGTGATGACGTGATGTCCGGAAATAGTGCGATTTAATATATATGGTGCGATTTAGGGATATGTTGCGAATAGAAATTAAAGAGCACCCGAATTAGTATTCTTTAGCAAGAAGAAAGTTTGATTTCTATTTAATTTCTTGGTGTATATTGAGGAGGGTTTTACCTTGGAGTCTAACTTGATGCGCAACATCTACAAAAAGTAGCTATAAGTTTTTATAAGAGTATTTTTGTTCGAAACAAAAGACAAAGGTTTGAACATCTTTGTTTAATTCGTTCAGAATTTATGTTTGAAATCAGCTGCTTGTAAAGATTTGTTGTATGGATTCTTGTAAAATTTTAAATTTTGCTACATATACTGATAAAAATTCCCTTCAATGGTATCAGAGCTAGGTTATGTATGTACGTATTTTGGGTGATTTTCAAACATTTTTTAATGTAAATCATTAGAATTAATGAAATTTTTATGAAGTTTGATATTAATTGACTTGTATGAAAGCATGAATATTTGTACAAGTAGGTATTGCTACTAATTATGCATGCATCAGAAAATCAAGATTAGTCCCTTGCATTGTCTATCCAAATCATATTACTGATCACTGTCACTTGCTAACAATACTTTGCATTTCGAATGATCAATTCCATAATTTACATACCCGCACTATTTCAAAAAAGCTGCTCAACAAAAGATTGTTCTGTTAACTTGAGACAACAGGAACCGCTCCTGAGAGAGATAGGTATACAAGTCCAGTAACTAATCAAAACATACAAGTTCTTGTTCCATTAAGCATAGGCCTTCAAAAAGCAATGGTTTTTAGCATATGACTTCAGCTCCTATCTTCTCTTCATAGGAATTCTCTTATGCTGTTGCATCAAGTACAGAAACAGATATGTAAATAATTATGATTGTCTGAAAAATATAAACTAATAACAAACTCGCCAAATTCAGCAAATCCAACTACAGAAGTTCACGAGTGAATGCAAATCAAAGAAATACACCCAACACCAGCCCTAAAACATGAAGACACAAACCATAGCTCCCAATACTAAACTAAAGCCAGCATGATATATCACTCTAGCACTAATCACTTTTCTTTTTACACAAGTAAATTTGGTTGAACAATATTTTAAAATTTGTCTATAAAATTAGTTTAATACCTGCAACCATGTACAGGTGGTTGTGGAGCTTGTTCTTCCTCCTCTTCTTCTTTATTCTCTTCTTCTTCATTCTCATCTTCTTCTTCTACTTCTTCTTCTTCTTCTTCTTCTTCTTCTTCTTCTTCATTCTCTTCTTCTTCATCTACCACATGCGCGTTCTCCTCCTCTCGTTCTATTTTAGCCATAACTTCAAGCTCCTGCAGCATTTTTCGACCGCCTAATTTACTTCCCTGCTCAGGGGAGCGGGTTTTAATCAGCTCGAGACCCTTGACAGCTAAAACAAGCCCATTATCCAACCCAACCTTATCGTACGTCTCTTTCAGACTGGATCCAAGCAAGTGATCCTCTTGAGCAGCACAGGCAGCGCAGCTTAGAGCTTAAGTAGATACCATCTTGCTAATAACAATACCATAATAGCAAGAATAAAACCCATTAGTGCTCCTTAAAATAATACTACTAAAATCCTCCTGAACCCTTTCCATGGTGATTGTGAAGCGTCGGTCGATTTAAAGAACAAAAGATGATTACGAGGGATGAATTTAGTGGTGGCGGAACGATCAGCAGCAGCTCCATAAGTGAGGAAGGATTTGAAGTTCGGAGCTTTGAAGTGAGGAAGGGTTTGAAGTTCGGAGCTTTGAATTGAGGAAGGGTTTGAAGTTCGGAGCTTTGAAGTTCGGAGCTTTGAAGTGAGGAAGGGTTTGAAGTTCGGTGCTTTGAGCGGTGGCGGAAGGGTTTGAAGTTAGAGATTCACTTTAGGGTATCAAAAATACCTCAATATTCAAACAAAAGTAATTTAAAATAGGAAAATTTACGTGATGATTACGTGATGACGTGATGTCCGGAAATAGTGCGATTTAATATATATGGTGCGATTTAGGGATATGTTGCGAATAGAAATTAAAGAGCACCCGAATTAGTATTCTTTAGCAAGAAGAAAGTTTGATTTCTATTTAATTTCTTGGTGTATATTGAGGAGGGTTTTACCTTGGAGTCTAACTTGATGCGCAACATCTACAAAAAGTAGCTATAAGTTTTTATAAGAGTATTTTTGTTCGAAACAAAAGACAAAGGTTTGAACATCTTTGTTTAATTCGTTCAGAATTTATGTTTGAAATCAGCTGCTTGTAAAGATTTGTTGTATGGATTCTTGTAAAATTTTAAATTTTGCTACATTACTGATAAAAATTCCCTTCAAATAGTATCAGAGCTAGGTTATGTATGTACTTATATTTGATTTTGGTGATTTTCAAACATTTTTAATGTAAATCATGAAAATCAATGAAATTTTTATGAAGTTTGATATTAATTGACTTGTATGAAGCAAGCATGAATATTGTACAAGTAGGTAATGATTGCTAACTAATTATGCATGCATA
>QZGG01002131.1:0-44364 GCA_006409495.1 Sedum album
TCTTAATGGTTCTGCCATTCATAAAAAACCAAGATACATGACAGGGAAAAAATGCCACGCTATGTTTAAAGAGGAATCAAGTTTAGATCTTTTGTGACCTTTAACTTCATTCCTTGATACGTTCAGGGAAACAGGACTCTTATTTTGCAAGAAATTCCAGAGGGAGTTACGAAAATTTTGTCTGATAAAAATTCTTTAGCAGCATATGATGTTCTGTTATTTGTATACGACAGGTATTGTCTGTTTTTTACCTACAGTAGGTGTAGCTGGTGGACATTTTTATTGATTTTGAAGTTTTCTTATTGTAAGTGGTGTATGATATTACGATTTCAGTTCTGATGAACTCTCATGGAAAAAGTCTAAAGAAATGCTGACCGAGGTAGCCAGGCATGGAGAAGACACGGGATATGGCATTCCATGCCTCCTTGTAGCAGCAAAAAGTGACCTCGGTTCCGATCCAATGACTGTTCAAGATGCAGCCAGGGTAAAATAATTTAAATTTCATGTCTCATGTGGTAGCTCTTGAGATTTTTGTTTGTGTCGCTATTATGCAAATAAGCCAAATAATTTTTCAGGTTAGCCATTCGATGAAAATCGAACCCCCCATCTCCATCAGTGTGAAGAAACAAAATCTTGATAATTTCTTTGCCAGAGTAGTTGGTGCAGCTGAGCACCCTCATTTGAGAATTCCTGAGACTGAAATTGGCAGGAGCCGCAAAGAGTATCGCCAGCTTGTTAAACGCTCGCTTGCAGTTGCCTTTGGTATAATTTTTATTTTCGTTCTCTTCCTTTCTTCCTGGAGTGATTTCAATTTTCTTTCCTAGGCTCCATAAGAATTGTGTGTAAACATGCTAATAATAGCTCTTACATTTCTTAAAATTTAATTATAGATGTGTTTCTTCGCTTATTACAGTGGGAGCCCTTGCTGTGGGTGGACTGGCTGCTTACCGGGCTTATGCGGCAAAAAAGAACTCTTGAGAGCCACCGCGATAAGGATGGTGACCTTATAACCTATATTTTAGTTCTACACCACAGATGCAGAACCTTGTTATTCAAAACAAAATGCCATGGAAACTATGGCATGTTATAATAAATTAAGAGGCTGAAGTCGTATCAGCCCTTGACAGGTCACAGGTGTCCAAAATGCTCGTACTTTTTATGCATTTATTCATTTGTCTCTTGTTCATACTGCCTAACAGTAGCGCCTGGGCCTGGCTCGGTATTTTATGTCAATACATGTTTTGTTCCTTGTGTTTTTTAATCCCTGGCTAATTACTTTCGAGTCTAAGTTGCATACAATGCTCGTTCAAGTTACAATTACACCCACTCAGCTCAATCTGTGTTATGATGGTTTTCAAGTACTTCTACAAAGTTAGATTGTTGATCTTATGCATTTGTGGATAGAGATATAAACGAGTGGCAGAAGGCCACGAGTGAAATGACATAGACTTGAAATCTTTTTTCAAAACGTTTTTGTCCTTAAGATCTGATGCTAAAATGCATGGACAAAACCGCTGCCCTTTTGATTTTTTTAAGCATCCATAACATTTTTTTGGAGTCCTGTTGTTCAATTTGTGTTCTTTTGTTCTGTCGTCATCCATATTTTATTATAAACAGTGACAAAGCATCCACATTAAGCCTTGCTTGTCTTTTATCCCAAAAACAGGATACAGAAAAGGAATAGAGAAAACACAGAATCATGGAATCAGAATTTTTACGCGTCTATTGGTCGAGTGGATGAACATGATTCTCTCTTTAATCAAAAGTACGCAAATCTCCCCATTTGTCCGCTTTCATAGTGTACGGTTTACTCAGTGTGATTGAGATTTTTTTTCACACAGTTGTAGTATTTCTGTAAGAACTCATTCCATTTCCCGGTACAAACCGCACAAATCCAAGTAAACCTGTCAGATGCATTTTCTGAGATTACTAGCTTGTGTAACATTTGTCTTTGTACATATAAGTAGAGACTGTTAAGGTTTTGTGGTATTTTGATGTCATCTTTCGAAAAAGACATGTATGTAGCTTCTCGTATATTTAGCAGGACAGTCAGGAGATATCATTTTAGTTAGGTCATTTGTTAGGTCCTCAAGTCTGATATTTGGTGACAATGGATAAATATGATTGACCAAATGTGATGCATATTATAGATTTAACGAATTACTTGTATTTTTCATTGCTTGAATGTACTAAAAGTTATTTATTTGTATACACCAAAAACACAAGTTAACATTGCATAACATGTTCCACAGCTGAACTGAACATAAACAAAGGTTGATATTCCTGATGACAAATTTGCACTTTTAAGTTTCAATACTTGCCAACTCAACAAAATTCCGATTTCCTTGTCATTTCACTACTCTGACTGTTTATTTTTTCTCCGGAAATAGACTCAGCGTGGCATTTACCCTTCACAGATCGTAGAGTCAGACGGCCATTGGCTCGTTCTGCGTGGAAAAGTGGATTCGAGGAAGGCATTGATACAGCTTTCAAGACTAACTTTCCTGATTCTCTGTGAGGCTTCACACGGACAAAGCCCGAATCTCCGGTCATTGAAGTTAATGGAGGAGGAAATCTTCTACTCTCACTCAGTTTAATTTTTCTAGTCCTTATACCACAGCTGTTTATAGGTTTTAAAGAAGCCTTCGACTTCTTTGGGAACGAAAATGTAGAGTCATTTTCACTCCCTTCAATAATGTTGCTTCCAGTTTCGCTGCCTAGGCTCTCAGTGCACATTTCTAAGCTCTTCTCGCTTAGATGACCTCTTGATCTTTTAACTGAAGGATGAATGTATACTTGTTCCTGATCCTTAGGTTCTTTTAATTTCAAAGATGTGTTGGAGAGAGCTTCAATGAAGTTCCACCCACTAGTTCTCCTATCCCTCTTCTCATCTGTGTCCATACGTTCTAATACTACTTTGTCATTCCTTGATGGAGCCAGTATGAGTCTTAGAATACGAGACTCGGTTACACGAGGCTCGAGACAAGTTTGCAGTCCTTGGGAGAGTCTTGAAGACATGTTTTTATATGGATTAAAGTATGAAAGTTTTTTATGAGATGGAGAAGAAAACATGAGAATGAAGTGAAGGGTATGGCATGAATTTATAGTGACATTCTAATTCTATGCTCTTTTGGATTGAAGTGAGTTTTGGCCACTAGAATTCCATGACTACAAATCTACCACACAAAATGTGTAAGTTAAAGCTTTGTAAAGTGGGACCTTCATCACTCACCCTTCTTCATAGGCTTCTAAAAAGCTCCTCTTTCTCTCTTGACAGCCTCTTTCGATTTCTTCTTCTCCGGGGTGGAGCAAGAAGGCCATCGTGATGGACCTTCTTCTCTACCCCTAGGAGACCTTGTTTCTTCGTTTTATGTCTTCCAGATCTGCTTCCTTTTCCTGTTTCCTTTCCTTCTTTAGGGTACTCCCTAAAGCTTTGCCTCTAGTTTCAATAACTAGCTTTTCCTCCGTGCCTTGAGACCCTTTGGCTCGATTTCATCGGGTTTTTGGCAGGGATCTGGTTACAGGCTAGGGTTGCCTCCCTGGCTCTGTTTCAGCGCAGTTTCAACCACGGTGGTTGGGATCTTGGGTGTTTTGGGGTTATGGCTGATGTGCTTGCGAGAGGTCGAACGGGGCTGGAATCGACCGGACCGCTGGAGGCTCGGGTGGCTGGCTACAGATCTGGGCGAATGGGAGGCGGCGGGCTGAGATCTGGGCAGACGGATCAACGGCGCGGGCTGGGATCTGGAGTTGATCTACGGCGCGGGCTGAGATCTGGTGATGCGGCGCGACGGACGTTTGGACGGATGGGAGTTGCGGCGGCTGGCGAGCGGCGCCGAGTGGAGGGCGAGCGGCGCGTCGCATTGGGATGCTAGCGGCGATCCGGGGCTTGGGTGGGCGATTCGCGACTTCGGATGGGGAGGAGCACTTGGGTGGGCGGCGGCTAGGGTTTCCTTAGTGCGGCTGCGTGACTTTGGGTGGTGGCGGCTAGGGTTTCCTGTGTCGTGGGCTTGGGTGCGGATGGGCCTGCTGGGCTGGGCCTTGGGGCTTGAGTCCCCAGCTTGGACCTTGTTACTTGTGTCCCTTGCCTGGGTCTTGTTGGCTTGTGTCTCCTGCCTGGGTCTTGTCGCTTGGGTCCCTAGCCTCCTGTTGTCCCCGATTTCTGGGTCTTGATGACCTCTCGGCTTATGATGTCCTGGTTTCTGTGGAGTGATTTCTCGAGTCCGGTTGTGCTTGGACTTTGGTGAGTGCGTTGGGATGGCGCCGTCTTTGGCCTGCTCTTCAACTGTCTTTTATGAGACTTTCTCTATGTAGAATTGTCTTACGATTTTCCCTTCGATTATGCTTCATTCGCATGTACTGTTATACCTTTATCCAATGAAACATCTCACCTTGAATCAAAAAAAAAAAAAGCTTTGTAAAGTGAAAAGGTGGTAATGCTTATCAACAACTAGTAAGCTCATCACTACAATAGCTTGAAAATCAACTTTCAAATACTTCCATCAAGACGATGTATACATTTTGCTTGTACTAAGACATGTAAAATTACTGAAAAAAAATTACTTGTTTCGGAATTTCTTGCATGGAAAATTCCTTGATGGAGCCTTAGACATTTTGATGTCTCAAAATAAGTTCAAGGACTGTATTTCAGAAATCCCTTAAACTTGGTCTCATTGGCATTATAGCAGTTTCCTAGAGATGTAGGGAATTCAAAATTGTCTGTTTCTTCAGTAGATGGCTGATTACTTTCAAAATATCTTTCATTTTCGCCATGTGCTTCATTTAATTTTGAAGATGGTGGAGATGAAAAGTCTAGACATATTCCGTTTATGACTTCCTCATATGTAGCAGATAGATCCTGAGAAGTGGCTTGGTGGTACTCAACTAGTTGACGCAAAGATCGGTTCTCTCGAGTTAGATTTGCATTCTCAGTTGCTAGTCTGGATTTCTCAGCTAGTAGTGCCTCCAACTGAAGTCTAACCTGAACACGATACAAGTACAAGGTACTTAATACATGTTCAAAATTACTGCAAGCCAGCAGAGATTTTTAAACAAATGAATTTGATGAAATTAGTACCAAGTCATCTTCTTCTGGATGTATCCCTTTATTATACCCATGTCGCAACATTTCATTCTCTTCTTCTAGTATCACACACCTCTCTTGCATAAAACAAAAATCAGATTTTATGGATTTCAATTCCTTAGCAAGGAATGAAGCTTTTGTAGCCATTGAAACAGCCAACTGCAAAATGAACCAGCAACAAACAAACCCACTTATTAATATCCATTTCGTAATGATACAGTCAAACATGAATCAACTCGAGCTCAAAACTCACATTCTTAGCTTTCTTCAACATCTTGTCATCAGGACTACCCTCTTCGGTCTTTACCAGATCCTCCTTGGAACACTCACCAGCATGGTCAGTCTCAAGCTTCCTTTTCTTCCCCTTGTCACTCCCTTCTTCTTTACCTTTCAATTCATCTTCTTCTGCAATAGTGTCTACGCTATTCAAGCTGGCTTGTAATATATCCGTCATGGTAGGTGGTTTGGCTAGATCCTTAGCTCCCTACAAACATGAAAATAAGTCCATAACTACATAAAGGTGGGTTCTTTTCTCGAAAAAAAATGGAACTTTATGATTGAAAAACTAAGCTGAACCTCATCAAGTGTAAATTTTCTAACACTTAGCTGATTTAAATTTAAGGGAGCTAGTAAAAGTGTCAATGAGTATGTTCAATTGAATCACACACAAAGCCAAGAACAAAGACATTGCATACACGATCGAACTTTCAAACATGTTGTCCAATTTTATTTCCAATACAAATGTTTAGGATTTTGAGGTGTAAAAATGTAAACCTGAAGAGCAAAATCAATCTTGTTTGATAGCTGAGACAAAGTATGTTCCACTGAATCAAATCCTCTCAGCAACAAGGCAGCATCATCACTCAGTCTCTTAGCCTTCCCAATCTCCTCCTCGGAGTTTTCATTACTCTAATACAAACAAATTTCAGCAAAAAACTATGTAATTCCACATTGAGCTACTAATAAGTTAAAACTCACAGATTGATGATCGAGCTGAGGTTTACTCTCCAAAAGCGTATCGACCCGGTTCCTCAAATTGCTCCAGAACCGCTTATCGGAGCCGGGACTAAAGCCCGGCGACTCCATCTTCATCCCCTACGTCATCAATCACATAAAAATCCAATCTTTGATATTTTCAGCAACTACTTAATTATGAAACCTTGTAAAGGGAGTACCTTTGAGACAAAAGCGGAGGAAGGAGATGTAGAAGCGGCGACAGAAGCAGATTCCATGTGAATGAACAAAATAAGGTTCAAAGTGAGAGAAGGAGCTTGAAAAAGGAGATGTGTAACGGCTAGTTTCGGAGAGATTAAGATTTGTTGAGGTTTAATGGAAGCATTGCATTTAAACTGAAGCGCGGATCCAGCAAGCAACGTTCTGAATTTCCGGATTTATTATTTATTTATACACTTTTTGTTCGGTTGAGTGGTTGCTGTTTCACTGTACTCTGATTAAATATTAAATGTTCAAATTTGATGAATCTAAATTCAACAACAGTGTTTTGAGATTTTTTTATTGTGATCCAAAAATCAAATAGCTAATTAATTTCAATACAATTTCCATCACCCCCAGCCCTAAATATTTATTTCATTTTTAATTTCCAATAAAAACCCAACAATTATAAAACTATGTTTCCACAACAGTGCTGCTATTGATGTGGCGCAGGTGGAGGAGTGATCCAAGAGGAGTAAATGCCAATTGCTGACGGACCCCAGTTTCCATTTTCCATTTAACATCTTGTACTTGACAAAGATCTAATCTTTTTCCAATTTCATATCTGGGTCTTCCTCTGGTGATGCGCTCCAGGCCTAAATGTCTATGTACACTCCTGTATGTAACTACTTCGCTGTCTCTCGATCTGTATTTGTAGATCTACCGATTTTGTTGTTGGTGCTTTTCATAATTAGGGTTTTTATTGCATTGCTGATTTGGATTTGATTTGTTTGTCCCTGGTTCGCTGAGTTAGGGTTTTGTGTGTGTTGATTGATGGATGTGGGTATAGATTGATTTGAGCTGGTCAGCTGGTTTAGTTTAGGGTTATGTTATGGTTGATTGGTTGTATTCTTGCGGCTCTTTTTCCTGATTTCTTGGATATGCAATTGACAAAGTGGATTGTGATTTCTACGGCTTGTGTGTTATATGTGCTTTAATGAGTTAATTGAAGTGGATGTGATGCTACTCCCTTGAGGCTCAAACTAGTACTAGTGCCTTCTCGATGACTGGAATGAACTCCCAACTGTAGAAAGCAAGCTCGTCTGGAGAGGGGTTTAGTTTCTGATTATAGAATGTAGTATTATCGATATGGTTTCACCTCATTATTCATTAGTTAGTAACAGATTTTTGCATTGTTGCTTTGTTGACCAGTGTAGATTTGATGTTAACTAAGTGCAGCTGCAGCATTCCCTGCTACTAATTTAGCTGCTAAAGGCTTGCAAGCTTTTTTTATTCTTGTCGCTAGAGCTCCATACCTATGTATGCGTGATGTGTCGCCCAATATAATTTTGCTGATGTTATGTGTTTCTGCAGCCAACTGTTTACATGGAGACTTTAGCATTAAACGAAAAGTGTGATACTACATCAGATGTTTACCTCACTTTGGGGCTCGAGGAAATGACGAAAGAAGCAGTAGAGCGGCCTCGGGTTTTAGAAATCTTGGCTTTCCTTCTCGACAGGATTGTGAGGAAAAATGAAATGTTAGCAGAGTCTAAGGAGATTGAAGATGTCATAACTGACTTTCATGGTATAAGAGCACCTGATATGGGGATTGAGCAATATATTGACAGACTCTTTAGATACTTGGCTTGCAGCCCTTCATGCTTCATCGCTGCTTATATATATGTTGACAAGTTCCTTCAACGCAGAAACAGTTATCTTACTTCCCTCAATGTTCATAGGCTTCTTATCACTGGTGTTATGATAGCTGCAAAGTTTATTGATGATGCGTAAGATCTCTTTTCTGTTTCATATTCGTATTTGACACTGCACTTGCTTTTATTTATTATACCGTATATTTTAGTGATGAATTCTCTTTTTCTTCATATGCAGATTCTTTAACAATGCCTACTACGCCAAAGTGGGTGGAATAAGTACGAGAGAGCTGAACAAACTTGAGATGAAATTGTTATTTGATCTCGATTTCAGACTCCAGATAACTACTGAAACATTCAGGAAGTATTGTATGATGTTGGAGAATGAAGCTGGTGGTGGGTTGATGATGGAAAGCTCTTGCTGGCATGACTTCAAGATTGTTATTCCAAACCATTCAAATGAATCTATAAAGAGCTCAAGCTGCACTTGACGAGGAGTGACATAATGCCCTGTGCAAGATGTTAAACTTGTAAAACCGTGGTGTTCTCCTTCCACTGATGAAATACCGGGTTGTCTATACTATAAGCTAATCTGTTCTGTGGGGACTGGGGATATGATACTTGATATAAAAGATTGTCTGGGCCTGGGAATATTACAGGAAATGGGAAAGGTTCTGCAATGGGATTGTGAGACACTAGCTAGAAGCTAGCTACCTTGATTTGTATGAGTGTGGATTTCGACCAATTTGCAGTATGATAAACTTGCATTTTACCTGTAAAGAGATTGTAAGGTAACTTTTCCAGGTTTGGAGAATCAATGGTACAAATCTGAATTTGTTGCAACCTAAGATAAAGAACCCTTTTCAGATAAACTGTTCGAAGAAACATGCGCAGTCTTTCAAAAAAAAGAGAACAAATAGATGCTGACATAACCACCACAGAGTGATCAACTGTGGGTGCCAGACAGAAACAACCAGGAAGCCACGGTGCTTGCCCTAAACAACAGCTACATAAACTCTAAACAGCTCAAAGAACTGGAACCAACCACAGACGGGAACAACTGGAGACTATAAAACAAACAAGAGATACATTGTTGAGAAGCTTTAGGATTGGTAGCTTCATTTATGTTGAAGATCTTCTGTTTCTCCAAACCTCAAAGTAGCCGCATTGACTATTACATCTATATTTCTTCTTCAAGTACAGAAGCTCCTCCAGTTTCCTTAAAGATTCAAATCATGAAGGGAAGTTCTTATCATGTTTTCATGATATTCTTTCAGCTCCCGTAATGTATCCTCCCATATTTCTATATCATCTTTATCACGCAACAGAGGTGCCAATGAGCAAAGTGCATTGGGAATCCCTTCGCAGCAGTTTACAAATTTGCGCAACACCTCTTCGTATCCTTTCTTAGGAACATCCTGGTCAAATACTATGAGGCTGAACAACTTAGTTGATTCCACCTCATTCAATGGGCTGACCTCAAATTCTTGTTGGAAAATTGGAATCGTCCGTAGCTCTGGGTTCCTAGTTGTTATGATTATCTTACTACCTGGACAGAACCACTCAGGGTGATCTAACAGTCCACACAGATGTCCGAATTCTTCGACTTCATCAAGGACTAGTAATATCCTCTTGGAGCCAACAGCATCTCTTATTCGAGTCAGACCTTTGGAAACAGTGTATATTCCCCTAGCGTCTTTCCCTGTGACGTCTAAGATCAATTTTCTCTGAAGATTAACCATGCCAAGGGATTGTTCTGACACTTTTCTTATGTTCGCTAGAAAGCTAGCTCTATCCAAGTAATTGCAGTTGGCATTGAAAACAATTTGTGCAATTGTTGTCTTCCCAATGCCTCCCTGGCCATGGATCACCCCTACTCCGACATCTTGAGATCCATCCCGTATCCATGCACATATGTTTTGGACAGTAGAATCCACTCCAACAATGTTTCGAGGAAGAGTGAAATTCTGAGGGTTTAAAGTCTTTTTCACCCAGTTAATGATGTTCTTTATGAGCTGTGCTTCACCCAGCCTGTTCAAATGAGAAACCATGAAAAGGATGGACAACTGACCGGTTAAACGGAAAAAGTATGGTAAGGTTATATTTATTTACCTATTGGCAACCTCCAAAGTCAGTCCTTTGAGATCAGCAATCTCGCTCAGCGCCCGTCTCCATTTATCCACTTTGCCGATCTCACTTCCAAACCTTTTATCATGTGCCTCAAAATATTTCTTGTTAAGTCCAACCTGATGCCGGACGTCATGTGGATCTACATTAAAAAAGATAGGTAGCACAAAGCGGTCTGGAGAAGCATTAAGCTCCATGATCGTCTGTAGCTCCTTCAAACACCATCGAGACTCAGCATACCGGGGAGACAAAGTCACAATGAATATTTGAGATCCTAAAATTGCTTCCTGTAGCTTCTTATCAATATTCCTGCCATGCTCTAGTCCATCATTGTCCATGAATACTCTGAAGCCTTGTAGTCGCAAACCACTGAACAAATTATCTGCAAAACCTCCGCGAACATCTTCTCCTCTGAAGCTCAAAAAAACTTGATGGGCAAACTCGTATCTGGGGTGAGACAACTCACTTTGATATCCACTGCCCATAGATTTGATCAGAGGGAAATCAGGCTTCTTCAGATCTGGAAAAAGGAAGAGCCTTATATAAAAGTGTCACACTTTGAATTCCACAGCTTAGTCATATTTTATTATGTTTCAGCCAGCTGGATGTTCAAGGGAAATTGGTTGTTGAAGTCATTACTCATAACTGCACCACCTTGGTAATTCACTTCCTGAAGTTTCACATGCAGCAGACAAGTGAGTTATTATTATTATTTTTTGGGTAAGGAAATTTTCTAACAACATGATTTGAACAACGTTAGCAATCGTACTCCGTTTGAAGTTACTGATGATGATAGTTGGGTTTGAACTACTGGGGATCCAAGTCAAAGCAGCCTGTGGAAGGAAAATGTTAAATAATCCTCGCAAAAGGCTGGCAACAACAATAGATCAGTGTGGATACATTTCGAGCTGAGATATTGCCGGTGTAAGTTGTAGGTAGGCTTGTTTAGATTCCGTATTCTTTTTGTCTGAAACCCACATATAATGGATATTGCTTTAGGCTGTGGATCATATATTTTCTGGAGTTATAATTTATTTCTGATGAGTGTTTTGATTGACTAAATTACTAGATGCAACTATGAAAAATCGTGATTCAGGTGTATTGTACTGAAATCAAATGTTCAAGCCTTGAAATCAGAAATCAGATCAACACTAAAGATCAAACAGACAACATAAAAAGTTCACGGCGCAGGAGGGTAACTTATATTATGATCATCTAAAATCTTCTTCAGCATCCCAATATAAGTGTTCAGTTTGTTTAACTGCTCTTGCTCGGCTGATGCAGTGACAGTATTTGACGGAGTCTGCAGTGCAGCAACCGACGAGCCTTCTCCTTGAGTTCTTAAACGATGGTGAGCTTCAGGTATGTGCTGATCTCGTATCAGGTGCTTATCTCGTATCAGGTACTGATATCCGGCCATGTACCTGTTATGTGATTTCCAGTGATTTAAACAGGTTTCGCAACTTTCTAACACCATAATTCCCTAAATTGTTGTCTTACACAGGTTATAAGGATACTTTCTTGATGCCCTTCAAATATATTTGCAAATGCAGCTAACCCAATACCAGAAAAGGACAAGTAATCTCTGCTGTCAGCACAGGTTTCCGCTTATAATTTAATGTAAGTCTTATAAAAACCAAATTGTCAAACCTGTTTTCATTTTCTTAATCAAAATGTACTTATTTTAAGCACTCTTGAGCCAGTCCTAACGTGTTGTTTGACATATAATAAGTGCATCGGTTAACTAAATTTATGCAGTGAAGTAATTGCATAAGTCATCGATCTACCTAATGCATATGTAACATGTTTGATGCTAAGTGATATATACTTTTGAGCCTTTTAATTTAGATTTGTTTTATTCATGAAAATGAGCTACAATACAGCTTGAATTACTTGACTCTCTCGAACAGTACCTTTGCTATGTGGTCATTGACTGTTACAGGATTACAACAAGCAATGTAGTAAAAAGTTGTAGCTACTGTGAAGAAAGTCTTCTTGACATTGGCATCCAAGTCATCCCTAGAGTCGGATTTTTGCAGGACTAACTGCACGAGTTGTTGCATCTCTGAATCTAGGCTTTGCTTCAACCTGCTGCTTTCCCCGTTATCTAAATTACCACTCTTGTTTTCCAATGCCTGAATATAGTAGAGTGTTATAAGCAATATACCCTTGCCAAAAGGCCTTACACTTACTTTTTAGTACTGTAATGTGGAATGAAGGATCTAACCTGGTTCTTTTGAATGTCGCGCAGTTGGGAGCAGAGTTTGTTGGTAAGAGTTGAAAGCTGGATATAAGTTGGATGGGACACTGCAGTTTGAACTGCCTTATTTTGTCCGCTGCCGCTCATGAGTATGGTCTTCACCAATAAATCTGCTTCTTGGCCGAACTTGTGTTCTCCATTATCAAGGGTCATCATCCACTCTTCCCACTGCAAAGAATATCAGACCACCATAAACATAAATCAGACGAAGATGATGTTTCACTTCTCTTGAATGAAGCATAGAAAAGAAACTACAAATGAAGAGGAATTTTGTTAACTCACAGCCTGACAGAAGTGTGAATATGCGCCCTTATCGTCGGACGACAGTTGATGTAGAACTTGGAGCAAATTGAAGACCAGCATTTGTTCAACTTTATTGCCAATCAAGGAGCTCCTGCAGGACATTCTTTATAAGCTTCGATCTTATTTTCAAGTAGCTGAGAAAATGCGAGAAGTTACACATATACCTTCTGTTAGCCTGTGCCAGCTTCATGGAATGCTTACTTCTGAATTCCTCCAGGAATGATATTTTCTTGTGCTCAGCAGTAGCAGTTCCATCAGAGTGAATGTAAGACACAACTGACTCGATGAAAATTGCAGTTTTAGCCCAAGCGAGTCGCTCTGCAGAGCGCTCTGGCTCGTAAATACTTGCTGATGCCAGGTAGTAAGACACCAATAGGTTTCTTCTGCTTACTCCCAGTTCCTCAAAGATACCGCACTCCAAATACCATCTGTAAAAGAAATTCATGTTATTGCATTTTACGTTTTGTAAACATGTTGAAAATAAATAAATCATTTACTTCTCCAATGAGTTCCATTCTAACTGATGAGAGGCTTGGCATCTGTTGTAGTCGGATTTTGCGAGTTCAAGATATGTATCATTGTTGACGAACGGCATCCTAAGAAATATCGTTATGAGGGTCAGATCGATAAATATTCCGAATCAGTTACTAGACGTCAAGTATGCTGAATACCAAATACCTGTATAAAGTCTTTCCAATCCAAACATCATTTTCACCTCCATATTGCTCCAAGTAAATTCGAGACTCCAGTCTCGGCAAACTGGCATACCACGGGATATCTAGTGCATATCCAACCTGCATGAGAATTTATTATACGTTGATTAACGAAATCTATAAAAATGTGATGCCAAAAACATCGAGAAAATTGATAGTAGGGTAATGTTATAAGTACCTCACCAGGGAGGTCCTTTGTTATAATCCACTTATCAAAAAGTTCATCAATGGCTTGTTTCTCCCTCAGATACTTGTAAGCATAATTTTTCGCTTCATCCAGAATTTTCTCTTCGGGAAACTGAACTTGTGAGGCTCTGTAGAGGTTAAACATTCCTGTAACAGCCCCGCTTGACTGCCCAGCAAAGCACACAAACTCCTCGCCTTTTTTGAAGTTTCTAAACACATCTGTTCCAGTACATTCATTACTTATTTTTCATCAACTCAGTATACATTGTGACCAAATGTAAATAAACAGTCCTATAGGAAATTTGCATGTTAAATTTATCAGGACTGAATAAGATACCTGGGGAGACATCGAAGCCATGCAACCTAAGAAGCCTGAAGCCCATGGCAGTGTCGTCAATGTCCTCAACAGGAGTGTTTCTTGCCCAACATATGCCCTTTTCGGTCCAATACCTGTTTTAACAGTGTTCAAGATTTAAACATCAGGTACAAGGCTTTTGGAAGAAATTTTAGGAAAATTACTATCAAAGTGACTTAAAATTTATACTTATGGACATAATGGAGACACTGGTTTATTTCTTCCTGAAAGTAGCGAGAAATGCCAAGACGCTGCAACCTATCAACAGCCCATATGTGCTCGAAAAGGTCGACTGGATAGACATTAGGCACTGAAAAAGCAAGTAGACACAAGTTTCACAAAGTTATCATACATGCCGAGACACACAGAACAACAAAATATACAAGAACAAAATAAAAAAATCGATTTGATTTGACAAATCGAAGCAAATTGCAATATACCTCCTCCTTGAAACCTTTGAACTATTCTCTCAAGGTAATTTAAGCACTTTTCATCTTTAGTCTGCATAAGTGCATATGCAGTGGATGATGGCGAAAACAAAAAGGACCCATCTTCACACTGAAGTTGCAATAGCTTTTCCCAGTCCAATCCACCCATACCCTCCAAGCTGTGAAGTAGAGTTGTTGGTATGACATGCATCAAGTCTTTCGGTATCCTGTCAAATAATGAAGATAGCAAGATAAGGACTCAGCGCCTTTTTACACTGTTCTTGTTCATCACTTTAAAGGGAATGTTTTACAAAACTGTTGCAAAAAGATGAATAAAGTTGAGATCAAAGAATAAAATGTTACTTTGTCAACTTCAAATTTCTCTTTGCGTAAATATCTTTTAAGAAAGGAGAGTCAGGAACCACAATGTCCACTCCTTTAGCGAGTTCAAGTAGATTTGGAAAAGCAACTTCAAATCCTATGGGCATGTGCTCCTCTTTCTCGTCCTCAAGCTTCCCCATATTCTGCTCGACGAACTTCAACCCTACGCAAAGTGAACATATAAACAGGACATGTCACTAATTTTGTTCTGCATAATCATTCAAAAAAGACCCAGTTGCTAACTGATATGATTATCATTTTTGTTGAGTTTTTGTAAGCTAAGTTAGTACATTTTTGCATCTTCCTTAATTGCTTTGACATTGAGGGATGTTGGGACTTGATCAAGTGCACTGAAGTTGGTCGGAAGTGGCTGGAAAATGACTGAAGAGTGCAGATTTTTGACTTGGCTGAGTTTTGATAAAGGAATGAAATGGCAGGAACTAAACCATTTGACATGTTGAGTTTCTGTGCTATTTTGTGACTAAATGGAACTGCTGCGTTTTGGATAAAACGCACCATATCAAGGAAGCCCAATTGGAAGCAGGCCCAAATCACCATAAGTCACAGATGACATTGGTGACACGTTTTTGGCTCAAAAAGAAAACGCAGCGTTTTGAATTAGATGGGCAGCAGCAGGGTGATTTCAATTTGGCGATTAGGGTTCGTGAAAATGAACGACGGGGAGCAGCGAGTCGAGCGATCGATGGAGACCGATTGAAGTTTGATTGGGAAGAGCGATTCTTCAAGAAGCTTCTTCGGATTTCTAGAGTTGGAATGGTGGAGATTTCGAGAGCTGTTGCGGAGGATGCGAAGGCGGCTCAGATCGGATTCTGGCAAACGTCCGGTGTGTTCTGTCCAGGTGCTTTCGTTTCTGTTTACTTATTCCAGTAGCTTCAAGAATTGAGTAGTTTGCTTGTAAACCTATTTCGTGCTTAGTGGATTGATTCTCAGCCTTTGCGGCTGAGGCTCCGTGGTTTTCTCCGGGTTCTCCGGTTCTACGTATATCTTGTGCCATTTAGTTACGGTTCTAGGTGTTTTAGCATGTTTAAAGTTTGTGGAAAATTCCATAATTGTGAAAACTTGCATTGTTAAGTATCGGTTTTGTTTCTAGGCTTTAGTTTAGGCTTAGATACATTCATCAATTTTCATATTATGTACTGATTACTGAACGAACAATGTGTCATTTCACAGTTGGTACTTACCTCTTTGGACCTTTTCGGGATGCACATTCCATGTTTTCAAAGCTGTTACACATGCTAAAGTGCAAATAATCCGATCATGAGCAGAGAAAAGTATTGAGTCACCCCACGAACCATCCGGATGCTGGTTGTTAGAAATCCATTGCAGAGCAGATGGGAACTGAGGCCGGCCACTTGTGCTTATATCTTCAACTAGAGCTACCCAAGCCACGTCGTAAGCAGATGCATTTATTTCTCCATCACTCATAGAACTCAGCATTGATCTAACTAACTCAATTTGCTCATTTATTCGTTCAGTTGTCGATTCCTGCTTTATAAATTGTGATTAAAAATCAAATCAGGTAAAAACAATAAAACAAGAAGAAGAAAACAAGCCAAGTAGATCAAAAGTCACTACTAGAAATCAATGGACCTTGATTTTTGTCTCATAATCCGGAACATCCTGGTCAAATACTATGAGGCTGAACAACTTAGTTGATTCCGCCTCGTTCAATGGGCTGACCTCAATTTCTTGTTGGAAAATTGGAATCTTCTGGAGCTCTGGGTTCTTAATTGTTATTATTATCTTACTACCTGGACAGAACCACTCAGGGTGATCTAAGAGTCCACACAGATGTCCGAATTCTTCGACTTCATCAAGGACTAGTAATATCCTCTTGGAGCCAACAGCATCTCTTATTCGAGACAGACCTTTGGAAACAGTGTATATTCCCCTAGCGTCTTTCCCTGTGACGTCAAAGATTAATTTTCTCTGAAGATGAACCATGCCAATGGGTTGTTCTAAGACTTCTCTTATGTTCTCAAGAAAGCTAGCTCTATCCAAGTAATTGCAGTTTGCATTGAAAACAATTTGAGCAATTGTTGTCTTCCCAATGCCTCCCTGGCCATGGATCACCCCTACTCCGACATCTTGAGATCCATCACGTATCCATGCACATATGTTTTGGACAGTAGAATCCAATCCAACAATGTTTCGAGGAAGAGTGAAATTCTGAGGGTTTAAAGTGTTTTTCACCCAGTTAATGATGTTCTTTATGAGCTGTGCTTCACCCAGCCTGTTCAAATGAGAAACCATGAAAAGGATGGACAACAGACAGGTTAAATGGAAAAAGTAGGGTAAGGGTTATATTTATATACCTATTGGCAACCTCCAAAGTCAGTCCTTTGAGATCAGAAACCTCGCTCAGGGCCCATCTCCATTTATCCACTTTGCCAGTCTCACTTTCAAACCTTTTATAATGTGCCTCAAAAAAATTATTGTTAAGTCCAGTCTGATGCCGGACGTCATGTGGATCTACATTAAAAAAGATAGGTAGCACAAAGCGGTCTCGAGAAGCATTAAGCTCCATGATTTTCTTTAAACACCATCGAGACTCAGCATATTGGGGAGATAATGTCACAATGAATATTTGAGATCCTTCCATTGCTTCGTCTAGCTTCTTATCAATATTCCTGCCATGCTGATCTAGTCCATCATTGTCCATGAATACTCTGAAGCCTTGTAGTCGCAAAACACTAGATAAATTTTCTGCAAAACCATCTTCTCCTCTGAAGCTCAAAAAAACTTGATGCGCAAACTCGTATCTTGGGCGATCCATAGATTTGATCAGAGGGAAATGGGACTTGTTTAGACCTGGAAAAAGGAAGAACCTTAACCTGAGTATATTGCTTTACTATATCAAATGCTCCATTCACCCTTTGAATTACACAGCTCAGTTTGTTTTACTACTTCAAGTCCCACAGGAAGAAACAGTGATATTATTTTTCGGGTAAGAATATTTTCTAATACCATGATTTAAATAGCTTTCGTAGCGATCATACTCCGTTAAAAATAAACTGATGATGATTGTCATGTTTGAACTACTGGGGATCCAAGTAAAAACAGTCTGTAAGGAAAATGTTAAATAAACTAGATGCATTTCGAGCGGAGATATCGCTGGTGTAACAGTATTTGACGGAGTCTGCAGTGCAGCAACTGACGAACCTTCTCCTTGTGGCAGGTATGAGCTGATCTCGTATCAGGTACTGATATCCGGCCATGTTACCTATTGTGTATTTTATACAGGTTCCGCAATTTTCTAACATCATGATTCACTGAATTATTGTCTAATACAGGTTGTCAGGATACATTCTTGATGCCCTTCAAATATATTTGCAAGTCCAGCTAATCCAATACCAGAAAAAGGACAAATAATCTTTGCTGTCAGCACAGGTTTCTGCTTATAATTTAAGTTTTACAAAAATCATATTGTCAAACCTGTTTTCATTTTCTTAATCAATATGTACTTATTATAAGCACTCTTGAGCAGTCCTAACGTGTTATTTGACATATAATAAGTGCATCGGTTCACTACATTTACGCAGTGAATTAATTGCATGAGTCATCGATCTACCTAATACATATGTAACATGTTTGATGCTAAGTGATAAATACATTTGAGCCTGTTTAATTTAGATTTGTTTTATTCATGAAAATGAGCTACAATACAGCTTGAATTACTTGACTCTCTCGAACAGTACCTTTGCTATGTGGTCATTGACTGTTACAGGATTACAACAAGCAATGTAGTAAAAAGTTGTAGCAACTGTGAAGAAAGTCTTCTTGACATTTGAATCCAAGTCATCCCTAGAGTCTGATTTTTGCAGGACTAACTGCACGAGTTGTTGCATCTCTGAATCTAGGCTTTGCTTCAACCTGCTGCTTTCCCCGTTATCTAAGTTACCACTCTTGTTTTCCAATGCCTGAATATAGTAGAGTGTTATAAGCAATATACCCTTGCCAAAAGGCCTTACACTTACTTTTTAGTACTGTATTGTGGAATGAAGGATCTAACCTGGTTCTTTTGAATGTCGCGCAGTTGGGAGCAGAGTTTGTTGGTAAGAGTTGAAAGCTGGATATAAGTTGGATGGGACACTGCAGTTTGAACTGCCTTATTTTGTCCGCTGCCGCTCATGAGTATGGTCTTCACCAATAAATCTGCTTCTTGGCCGAACTTGTGTTCTCCATTATCAAGGGTCATCATCCACTCTTCCCACTGCAAAGAATATCAGACCACCATAAACATAAATCAGACGAAGATGATGTTTCACTTCTCTTGAATGAAGCATAGAAAAGAAACTACAAATGAAGAGGAATTTTGTTAACTCACAGCCTGACAGAAGTGTGAATATGCGCCCTTATCCTCGGACGACAGTTGATGTAGAACTTGGAGCAAATTGAAGACCAGCATTTGTTCAACTTTATTGCCAATCAAGGAGCTCCTGCAGGACATTCTTTATAAGCTTCGATCTTATTTTCAAGTAGCTGAGAAAATGCGAGAAGTTACACATATACCTTCTGTTAGCCTGTGCCAGCTTCATGGAATGCTTACTTCTGAATTCCTCCAGGAATGATATTTTCTTGTGCTCAGCAGTAGCAGTTCCATCAGAGTGAATGTAAGACACAACTGACTCGATGAAAATTGCAGTTTTAGCCCAAGCGAGTCGCTCTGCAAAGCGCTCTGGCTCGTAAATACTTGCTGATGCCAGGTAGTAAGACACCAATAGGTTTTTCTGCTTACTCCCAGTTCCTCAAAGATACCGCACTCCAAATACCATCTGTAAAAGAAATTCATGTTATTGCATTTTACGTTTTGTAAACATGTTGAAAATAAATAAATCATTTACTTCTCCAATGAGTTCCATTCCAACTGATGAGAGGCTTGGCATCTGTTGTAGTCGGATTTTGCGAGTTCAAGATATGTATCATTGTTGACGAACGGCATCCTAAGAAATATCGTTATGAGGGTCAGATCGATAAATATTCCGAATCAGTTACTAGACGTCAAGTATGCTGAATACCAAATACCTGTATAAAGTCTTTCCAATCCAAACATCATTTTCACCTCCATATTGCTCCAAGTAAATTCGAGACTCCAGTCTCGGCAAACTGGCATACCACGGGATATCTAGTGCATATCCAACCTGCATGAGAATTTATTATACGTTGATTAACGAAATCTATAAAATTGTGATGCCAAAAACATTGAGAAAATTGATAGTAGGGTAATGTTATAAGTACCTCACCAGGGAGGTCTTTGTTATAATCCACTTATCAAAAAGTTCATCAATGGCTTGTTTCTCCCTCAGATACTTGTAAGCATAATTTTTCGCTTCATCCAGAATTTTCTCTTCGGGAAACTGAACTTGTGAGGCTCTGTAGAGGTTAAACATTCCTGTAACAGCCCCGCTTGACTGCCCAGCAAAGCACACAAACTCCTCGCCTTTTTTGAAGTTTCTAAACACATCTGTTCCAGTACATTCATTACTTATTTTTCATCAACTCAGTATACATTGTGACCAAATGTAAATAAACAGTCCTATAGGAAATTTGCATGTTAAATTTATCAGGACTGAATAAGATACCTGGGGAGACATCGAAGCCATGCAACCTAAGAAGCCTGAAGCCCATGGCAGTGTCGTCAATGTCCTCAACAGGAGTGTTTCTTGCCCAACATATGCCCTTTTCGGTCCAATACCTGTTTTAACAGTGTTCAAGATTTAAACATCAGGTACAAGGCTTTTGGAAGAAATTTTAGGAAAATTACTATCAAAGTGACTTAAAATTATACTTATGGACATAATGGAGACACTGGTTTATTTCTTCCTGAAAGTAGCGAGAAATGCCAAGACGCTGCAACCTATCAACAGCCCATATGTGCTCGAAAAGGTCGACTGGATAGACATTAGGCACTGAAAAAGCAAGTAGACACAAGTTTCACAAAGTTATCATACATGCCGAGACACACAGAACAACAAAATATACAAGAACAAAATAAAAAATCGATTTGATTTGACAAATCGAAGCAAATTGCAATATACCTCCTCCTTGAAACCTTTGAACTATTCTCTCAAGGTAATTTAAGCACTTTTCATCTTTAGTCTGCATAAGTGCATATGCAGTGGATGATGGCGAAAACAAAAAGGACCCATCTTCACACTGAAGTGCAATAGCTTTTCCCAGTCCAATCCACCCATACCCTCCAAGCTGTGAAGTAGAGTTGTTGGTATGACATGCATCAAGTCTTTCGGTATCCTGTCAAATAATGAAGATAGCAAGATAAGGACTCAGCGCCTTTTTACACTGTTCTTGTTCATCACTTTAAAGGGAATGTTTTACAAAACTGTTGCAAAAAGATGAATAAAGTTGAGATCAAAGAATAAAAATGTTACTTTGTCAACTTCAAATTTCTCTTTGCGTAAATTCTTTTAAGAAAGGAGAGTCAGGAACGACAATGTCCACTCCTTTAGCGAGTTCAAGTAGATTTGGAAAAGCAACTTCAAATCCTATGGGCATGTGCTCCTCTTTCTCGTCCTCAAGCTTCCCCATATTCTGCTCGATGAACTTCAACCCTACACAAAGTGAACATATAAACAGGACATTTCACTAATTTTGTTCTGCGTAATCATTCGGAAAAAGACCCAGTTGCTAACTGATATGATTATCATTTTCATATTATGCACTGATTACTGAATGAACAATGTGTCATTTCACGTCGGTACTTACCTCTTTGGACCTTTTCGGGATGCACATTCCATGTTTTCAAAGCTGTTACACATGCTAAAGTGCAAATAATCCGATCATGAGCAGAGAAAAGTATTGAGTCACCCCACGAACCATCCGGATGCTGGTTGTTAGAAATCCATTGCAGAGCAGATGGGAACTGAGGCTGGCCACTTGTGCTTATATCTTCAACTAGAGCTACCCAAGCCACGTCATAAGCGGATGCATTTATTTCTCCATCACTCATAGACCTCAGCATTGATCTAACTAACTCAATTTGCTCATTTATTCGTTCAGTTGTCGAATCCTGCTTTATAAATTATCATTAAAAATCAAATCAGGTAAAAACAATAAAACAACAAGAAGAAGAAAACAAGCCAAGTAGATCAAAAGTCACTACTAGAAATGGAGACATTTTTAAATCAATGGACCTTGATTTTTGTCTCGTTATCTGGAACATCTTCTTCATCCTCAATTTCATTCCACTTGATGACTGGAATTCCGTACAATTCTGCATTGGTAATGGCACCACAGACATATATACATTAATTACATCCAAAAAGACTAATCAATGAATAAAAAAACTTGACAAAAGTGTTTTCACCTGATTGAGTTTGGGCTTGGAAATTGCTCGGCACTTGAGCAAATATCCTCGAAAATCAGCATTTCTGCACATCCATTCTTCTGCGAGAATAATTAACTGCTGTGAACTTTTCATGGCAGTGAACATATTAAATCAAGATAAAGATAAATGGATGGAAATGGGAACAAATCAAGAATCAATAAAATGTGTGCCACTTCCTGTTCCGGTATCAAACAAAAAAGGCCGACTCTGGAATAAGAAAACTACAAATACCCAAAGCTGTTTTTTTCTTAAAAGAACCATAAAAAGTGACTTTCATGAGTATCATAGCCTTCATTACTTCATGTTCTTCTGCAAAAGTCATTTTCTTTAATAACCCTATAAACTTATCTTTACCGCGAATAATACAAAAATGTATGTTTTCAGTTGTTTCATTGAAATGCACACAGTGATTCACACATGCAGTAATTCACACATTCAACACATGCCAAGTAAAACTGGAATTCCAACTCACTGGTGGAGGTGGATGAAGATGAGTGAATCCGGATGAAGGGCAAGGAAGATGGAGCTATTGAATTATAACTTTTGCGAAAGGCAGTGGAGAGGTGTGGAGTGGAGGTGGTGGTGGTGCTCAGCATGATGATGATGAAGATGAATGATCAAAGAGAGGAGGAGGAGGAGGGTTGTTGTATGAGTGAGTGAGTGAGTGAGTGGGTTTGAGAAATGAAGAAAAGGAGAAGCGAAGGTTTTTTTGACAGAATGGGATTTAGGAAAACGACAGAATCAGATTTCCAATAGATTCCTGTTTATAAGTGCATGGGATCATATAACACACAACAGAACATAGGAGAGAACAAAAGAGGCAGGGGGTAATTTCGTCATTTTTCTTTTATTGGAAAAAGATAAGAATGAGAGATTTTAGATTTTTTTTGGGAAGTTAAACTTTAGATTTTTTGAATTGGAATTAAGTTGTTGGATTTGTTCACATTGCTCTTTCAATTACCACAACTAGATAATTTGTTACTAAAAAAGTTTATTGATATTTTTTTAATTATGCAATGAGTATAAATAGATATTGTTTGTTTATAAATTATGTCCCATATGAATAAATACATACATTTATGACTTACTAGAAATGATTTTTTGTTCGACATTTTTAGTATAAAATTGAATTTTACACATATTCTTATCTACCTACCCACCTAGGGGTGTCCAAACGGCCCGTCGGCCCGAAAGCCCGGTAAAAGCCCGGTGGCCCGGCCCGGTAAAAGCCCGGCCCGGCCCGCTAGTCGGCCCGATGGAGGCCCGAGCCCGATACATTAGGGCCGGGCCCGGGCTTGTCTCTCGAAGCCCGATCGGCCCGAAAGCCCGGCCCGATCCAAAGCCCGAAAAAACCCGTTCATATAAATTATACGATTTATCAATATTAGTGTCGAATTCGTAATATTTTAATACGATTTGATGTTTATTATGATAACATACACTTGAATATGTAGATTAATTAACCAACTTCAATTTTAACATAACTAAAAAATGTGAATATAATAAAAACTAATCTTGAAATATTGATTACATTTGGTACATTGTTCGAATATTTGGGACGAATTCGTAATATTTTAATACTATTTGATGTGTTATTATGATAACATACACTTAAATATGTAGATTAAATAACCAACTTCAATTTTAATATAACTAAAAAATACGAATATAATAAAAACTAATCTTGAAATACTGATTACATTTGGTACATTGTTCGAATAATTAAGGTTTTAAGAATAATTAACTCAATGACATGTATTTTTAAAGAAGAGATAAATTATTTTAATAACTATTTAACACAATGTAATATTAAAAATATTTTGAAATGATATAAATATTGAAATTGAATTTATTTATTTTTGAAAAAACTCGTAAAAACTCTGTAAAAAGCCCGAAAAAGCCCGAAAAAGCCCGATTCGGCCCGGTCAAGCCCTAAGTCAACGGGCTTTTTAAAGCCCGAGGGCTTTTGAATTTAGGGGAGGCCCGGCCCGGCCCGGCCCGAATTTTACCGAAAAGCCCGAATTTTTTACGTTATTTAGGGCTCGGGCTTGACATTTAAGGGTGAGGCCCGGCCCGGCCCGGCCCGATGGACACCCCTATACCCACCGGTTTCCACTTATGGATTTAAATTTATTTTTAATGTCCATTAACTGAATGAAAGATAACAAGTGCATACATATGCCTTGTTCCAAAATGAGTGTATTTATCGTATTTTTTCAAGGCTAATAATTTTTCTGCGTAATCTTTAAAAATGAGGTTGTTGAAAGATTTTTAATAATTATTTTTCGTCAGAATATCTTAATAAAAATAATTATACAATAAATGGTAAACAAGTAGACCACTTCGGATATGTGCGTTCAAACAAAGTCCGAGATTCCCCTTTAAGTTACATGATATAATCTTTTTTTGTTGATAGTTGAATACTGTTGTGGCCTTAAATAACAAAATTGATGAGAGAATTGGGCTATATCATCTAGATTTGTAATTGAAGGAGTATTATTAGTGTGAAATGAATTTACTTGGTTCCATTTATGTATCCAACATTACTTTCATAGCACTAACCAAGCCAGTTTTGCTCAATCATATTCCAGTTCATCAGGCGTTACCAGCCGTTTGAGGGGATGATAGATTTTTCCTCAACATATCGTGACAATGCTTTCCTCATATCTGCGATAAAAGTTATCAAAAATCAGATGCATTTCACTAGTAGATAGGGAAGATGGCATTTGTCTATGGACTTACCCAACTCATCTTCCTCCCAGAATAGTACCGTAGAACCCATCTATAAATTACATATCCAAGTTGTGGAAATTTAAAGAAAAAATGATATGAGGAATTTGAACACTGCAAAGTAATGTAACAGCAGTTACATGTCGAACTAATACAAACACATTCGAAAAATCATCCCTATGATAAAATCACATTGTGCCTTTCCAGCTAACTTTACTCTTTTAGTATACAACAAAAACAACTACATGCATAGGCACATTTGTAAGCTCAGAATTTGATTACTGAATTCTTTCCAATCCATGAGACATTGTTAAAAACTGAGAGTATAATCATCATCAAGTTTCCATATCAACAAACAAGCACTTAAGCGAAAGTGCTGTTAGTAGAAGATCAGCCTCAATTCCTAAAAACCTATCTCTGGACTACAATTTCTATCACAGTACATAATCTGAAATCTGAATGCTTGACATAAATCACCAGCAAAACCTGTATTTCATCAATATAAACATCCATATTCCAAACACAAGTACCAGCATTAACTCCAGGTGAAGAAAACGCTCAAATACCTTTTCATACATCTTGATCGCTGGAGTGTTAAATGCTCTCATAAATAGGTCCACAAAGTATGCTTAGTCACTGCCAAACAAAAAAGAAACCACTATAACTCAAGAATGACAGTTACATACATTTTATCACTAATCTCCTCCAATATATTCATAAACTTCTCCGCTATCTGCAGTCTTATATATTCCGAAGCAAGAGTTGCAGCCATAACATGACCATGCCATGACTCACCCTGGCCTTCAACTTTCCCCATTACTAAATCCATATCTAAACATCAACACCACTTCATATCACATTCTACTTAAAACCATACACAAAAACACAAATGTGGAAAGTTTAAGAAAACAAAATGAGCTAGAGAATAACTCACTGTATCCCATCACTTTGTTTCCAGGCGACTCAGCCACGTTGAAAATCGCTTTGTTTCCAGGCGCTAACAGTCTCCGTCAGATGATCCAAAATCGCCGAACCGCAGCAGATCGTTGCAGCAGAACTTTCTTATCGTCGTCACTCTCCCTACGATTAAGACTCGCACAATCGGCACCGTCCGAGCTCACTGGGTCGACTTATTGGGCCTCGTTTGAGGCTAAAACGTCGTCGTTGCTATTTTCATCTGATTTATACGCCGTCGTTAGATCTTATAGCAAGGCGTGATACGGTGTGGTTGGATTTTTGGTTAGCGTTAGGGCATCCGCACCCGTTGAGGAAGTTCTATCTCGTTGAGAAATTTCTCAACAAGCAATTCCTATTACTATTCATCAAACAGGAATAGAAATCTACAAATTTTATGCACTCATCACTATCTCGAAGAGATATTTCTATTACTATTCATATTTTTTTAATAATTTATAATTTGATAAATTAATTTTTTTAAAGATTAGTGAATCTAAATTTTAAATTTTCGTTTGTATTTTAATTTTAATTATTTGTGGTGATTAATTAAGCAATTAAAGATAATTTGACTATTATCAATGATTAAAATTAAACGACAACCGACGATTGAGGACCAACGATTGAGGACACAAAGCGACGACCGACGATTGAGGACGTTCTCAACGACGATCTAGGCGAGATCGACTCGGAGATCGTTCTATCTCTTCCGGATCGTTCTATCTCTTCCTCTCAACCGGTGCGAAAAATAAATGACTATCCTCCCTTTATTTTTCGTCTGAAATTTCTTCTTTGGGATCTTTGGTGACAATGAAACAGAATCTTATCTACTTTTTCCAATGCTTCCGGCAACATACTTTCTTGGAACTAAATATTTCAGGGGATATAGCTACATAAACTTCTCCTACGTTCTTCTTTTTAGCGTCAACGCATCAAGAAACCGAATGCCAATTGTTTTAGCTGCATGGTTACACATCTTTTGATTAGGATCAGGGAACTGTCCAGAGGATGTGACTGTGTTCTGCTTAATATTGTTACACTGTCCATGTGCTGTCTGAGTAACTGCATTGATATTTATATGTTCTTAAGTTGTCTTTAATGGTTGTTTCTTTCCTTTTTGCAGAAACTGTGGAACTATGCTACTGGAAAGTTCTTGAAGATTTATGTTGGTCATAAAAATAGAAGCTACTGCATAACATCCACGCTCTCTGTCACTAATGGAAAGTACGTCGTCAGTGGGTCTGAGGACAACTGTGTTTATATATGGGACCTTCAGTTGAAAAATATCCTTCAGAAACTGGAAGGGCACACTGATGTTGTTATATCTGTTTCATGCCATCCGGTTCAAAACAAAATTGCCTCTGCTGGGTTGGAAAATGATAGAACTGTGAAGGTTTGGGTTCAAGACAGTTGAATGCATCAGAATTAGTTTGAACACCTTGACTGATATGAATGTCGTGATTTAATTCACTTGGAAATCGAGTCTGTGATGGTACATCTTTGCACTGGCCCTGGTTTGTTTAGATTGCCTATTGTAATCCATTATCCGAATATTGATCAATATTATGTATATCAGAGTGTTTCTTGCATTTAATTTTTGTGAGACAACAGATACTCACAATCAAGGGATATATAAATTGCATTTTACAGAAAATGTTGAATCTGGTTGCTTGTTAGACATAATATGAAGCAGCCAACTTGTGCAGGTTGTTCTTCTGCTACCCTAAAATGGGAATTGCAGTTGAGCAAATAATTAAGTACTCAACGAATCCATAAATTTATGACCTTGAAAAATATGCAGAATGGATGCAGCTTATTCATCTGAAACATGAAAGTGTGATGTAATTTAAAAGCTGTCATCAGTCATCACAAACCATATGTATCTTCCATTTCATTCTTCACATTTCTTCTTCTTTCGGCAATCATATCTGAATATGCCTGAGGTATAAAGAGAAAAATGATGGTTATATTAGAAAACTCACCCTCAATGAAGAACAAATGTGATTGACAATGATTGGTTTGATATCAGATAGGTTCGTGTCAATGTCTGCACGGAAAAACAATATTTTTTCTTTACAATAGCATCTGCCATTTGATCATAATCTGTCAACTGAGATTTTCTGGCATTTTGCTATTTTTCACACTATCACATGGAAAACACTAGTGAATTTTGAGAGGAGGAACAAGAATTTTCAAAACCTAGAAGCCAGCAAAAGCGCAAGATTTTTTTGGTTGGAGGACAGTGTCAATGTAAAAGAAACCAAGACAAGAAAACTTCTCAAAATAACAAAAATCGATGATATCATTGTCATTTCCCCTGACCAAAACCAACCTAGGCTTCCAAAAAGAAGATAATAATACATATGGTGCCCAAACAAGCAAAAAACACGCAGCATCCATCACGAAGAAACAATGCTACATATGCATCTCAAATATCAGTAAGCCATTACAAAATTTTATACAGAAACATATGTTCAACAAACCTTGGGGTACGAATAAAGGAAAATGTACCACCAGGCACATATGAGGAAAAGCACAACCACTGTCACTGGAGGTGAATGCAAAACTAACCAACTCGCAGCAGTCACCAATACTCCCGTCAAAGTAATTGTCCACGGCTGACACCTAAATCAACCAATCAAAACCCACATCAAAATTACACTCCACAATTCAAATTGCTTTTACAAATTTAAATTATCAGTGGTTCAAAGGGTTATACCATGAGGGTTTGGTGTCCCAAACTGAGTCGTATTCGAGTGAGAGGTCATTAAGATAACCGGACATGTCATCAACCACGCCCTTTTCATCAAGGAATCTGTTAGCTGCTGTTGGGTTTGGATCACTGTTGTCAGGACTGCTTTTGAGGGCTGAGCTTTGGCGTTTGGATGGAGGCTGGAGGATGGAAAAGTGGTATCTTTGAAATTGATGGGTTGGTTGAAGAGGAGGGTTGTGAGATTGTAAATGGGTAAGTAGAAAAGAAGAAGTTAAGGATTGGAAACGCCATTGTTTAACACTTGAAGACAGCAGCAGCAAGGAAGAGGGTCTTCATGTAAACGACGACGTTAAGGTTAGCAAATCTAACAGTAACAAAACATGTGATCATTAAACATAAAAAAAACCATATCAATAAATGACAACAAATAAAATTTTTTTCATATTATCCTTAATAAAAACATGTAACATGGTAACAAAATAGATAGATAATTCATTTATTTGATGAAATAAATTGTTATAAATAACAGTATGCACATTCTTAAAATGAATTATTCATGATGAATTCAATTTTAGTTGTGATTTTACAACTGATGTTTTTTGTTTGTCTTGTCAAATGCAATGATGTAAATATTGAGATCATCAATAATAGCCTCCATTTAGAAGACGTATTGAGTGTTTCTTGTACAAATGATATTCAAGAATAGGAGAGTTTAAATGGCATGAAAGTAGTAAGATTCTTCATCAGTATAAATCCTTCAAATTTAAATGTGATGAAGTTATACTTTCTCATAGGAGATGTAAATGTGATATGAAGTTTGGCCAAGTAATGAATACTTATTCTTTCATGAATACCACAAGAAGAAGAGATGTGTACAGATGGTATGTGTCCCATGGCAATATGAGATTCGAAAAAACATTAAATTTTTACGATGATGAACACTTATGTAAGGATGATTGCATATGGTATGTGTCTCGTACAAATACAAGGTTGATGGATTATTTATCTCCTCGATAAGTTCAATTCAAATCAGCGTGATTGAATTAACATAAGAATCCGCATCGATAAATAACAATAAATAATTTAACATATATTTCTTATGAAATGCATGTAACATGATAACAAAACAAATAAATATTTCACGTTTGATAACATAATCAGTTATAAATAGTAAAGGGCAATATTCCTATGGTCCGAATAAATTATACAAAATGAATTTTATTTTAGTGGTGGTTTTACATGTATTATTTCTTGTTAGTATTATCAAATGCAATGATGTATATGTTGAGATCATCAATTATAGTCCACATATGGAAGATGTACTTGGTGTTTCTTGTATGAATAATGCTCGAGAATTAACAGGGACAGGAACAGGACCAAAATATGAGTATATCCACACGACCAAGATTCTCCGACACTACGAATCTTTGAAATTTACTTGTGACAAATATACACGTATAGCTCGCGGTTGTCAATGTGAAGTGAAGCTTGGCAAGGTAATTAAAACGCATACTCATGTGTATGGGAATCATGCAATTACTAATAATGAGTATGGGTGGTATGTGTTTCGTGACGGAATAAAGTTAAATAAAACATTCAGATCGTACGATGAAAAATATTTATGCGAGGGTGAATGCAGATGGTATATTACTCGTAAAAATATAGGATTGGTTGATAATTCATCACCTCGAAACAATCCAACATTTAGATTAAATTACGATTGGAGATCTATAACATGATTGTTGAACATCAAATATATATGTTATCTCAAAAGCAAAGCTTGTCAATATATAAATATAAGAACAGTTAAAAGTGGTCAGAACAAGAAACACATAGTTTACAAAAATGTAACAATCTTTTCAACAGATACATAATAACAAATATTATTATGTTCAGTTTCATCTCTCCAAGACTCCAACCCCTATGACAAGCTTTGCTCTTCAGGCTCATATTGACTGTATATGCCTCCTGTTGAATTAGACAAATGAAAGGCTAAACGTAGTTGGTAGCAGTATGTATTTGGTCTTTTCAATCAATCACTTTAGTGTTTCATAACCTTGGACAATCGAGAGTTTCATAACTGTATTGACAAAGAAGCCTTAAACGGCCAGTTTTCACATCATCAGATACTTCAAGAGTCCCACCCAAAGTATCTTGACGTAGCCTGTATGGCAAAAAGGCCGATAGCATTGGTAACCATGGATGATCCCCAGATTCATTACTCCAGTGCTTTAGCACTCACATCATAAATCGAATTCATGACATATAATTTATTATATAATTTCCATTATCACTAAACTAACCCTTGGTGGTCGGTAAATTCATCAATCTATTGCAGACAATATTTAAAAGTGATTTTAGTGATTTCCCAAACACATGAATTGCTAGCAAGATCACGTTTTTTCCATTTTTAATAATTAATAAGTTGTCATAGTATCTAACGTTAAAAATGTCAATTAACATAAAAAAACAACATCAATAAATAACAATAAATGATTTTCTCGTATTAAGTTTGACAAATTCAAGGAGTTGTACGATGGCGACATTCTCTATTACAATGAATCTTTGAAATTTAATTGTACCAGAATTGCACAAAAATCTCTAAATTGTGAATGTAAAATGAAGTTGGGAAAGGTCATTGAAACTAAATATTTTTTGAATCTGAATAATAAGACATTTACTAAAGATTATTACGAGTAGTATAGGTCACGTTACGGTGGAATGATGGAAAAAATGTTTAGATCGTACGAAGACAAATATTTATGTGAGGGTAATTGCAAATGGTATGTATCTTATGAAGATATAAAGTTGGTAAATAATTCATCTCCTCGAAACAATCTAACATATAAAATAAGTTACACATGGGAGCAGTATTACGATTCTCCAACATCATCTCAAAAACCAAACTTTTAAGCATGTTCATTTTCAATAAAATTAAATATACTAGCACAATTCAAATTATCTAAACCGATTAAAAATCTATGAATATTCTGTCACGGATAATAATCGTCATGTCCTATCATAACATCTTCAATCTTCATTTGTAATGGCATCCACACTGATTACATATTTTTGAACTTTTTCATTTTGCCAAAACATAACATGCATGTTACAAGAACAAATTACTGATACTTGAGTACGAAGATAACCTCGAATATATATTACTGTGATCAGGAAAAGTTATTAGAAAAAATGTGCCAAATATAAGTACAATTATAATTCACAAGTAGTTACAATCAAATACCAAACACATTAATTGCTAGCTAGCATGATCATGCTTTTCTCTAATGGAAATCACGTTTTAAATAACTAACAAGATTTCCTAATATCGAAGATTGGATCAATATGTCAATTAAACGTGCCAATTAACATTAAAACGCATCATTAAATAACAATTAATAAAAAAACCAAATTTTTCTTATGAAATGCATGTAACACGGTAAAAACAATTAGATAATTAATAAGTTTGATAACACAATCAATTATAAATAGTGAAGAGCATGCCAACACTAAAAATGAATTAGACAAGATGAATCCCAAGTTAGTTGTGATTTTACAAGTAATGTTTCTTGTTTGGATTGTCAATTGCGATGATATATATATTGAGATTATCAATTATAGTCCCCATTTAGAAGACGTAGTAAGTCTTTATTGTATCAGTAAAGCGGAACGCAAGATAAAATTTAAACCGATATACGAGTTTAAGATTCTCCATCATAATGAATCCTTAAAATTTAATACTAACCAACTTGCGCGTAATTTTTATTATTGTAAATGTGACGTGAAGTTGGGGAAAGGTAATTAATACTCATACTTATGTCTACAACAATGAGACATTTACTAAAGAGAAGTATGGGTGGTATGTGACCCATAACGGTATAAAGATGGATAAACGTTTCAGATCGTACGAAGACAAATGTGAAGGTAAATGCATATGGTATGTATCTCGTGAAGGTATAAGGTTGGCAGATAATTCATCTCCTCGAAACAATCCAACATATAAAATGAGTTACACATGGGAGCAGTATTACGATCTTCGAACATCATCTCAAAAACCAAACTTTTAAGCATGTCCGTTTTCAATAAAATTGATAATAAATGTTTAGTTCATTATAATGTAATTTTTGATTTCCAATAATCACATTTTTAAATTTTTTTAATGTAATTTGAAAATAATAAATATGGGCCATGTATAATATTTTTTCTAGAGGATATTAAGGTTGAGATATTATATGAAAACCATCGATTGATGCTAAATATATATGTAGAGAGCTCAGTTTAGGCATTGCTCAAACAAACAATGCGTCATATTAAGATAAACATTCATAAAAGACATTCAAATGTTCAATAGATGCCTACAGCCTACTGGCCACAATTGTTGTTCTTAATAATTTTAAAAATAACATATAACAACTACGAGAATGTATCTCATGGATCCCTTCATTTTCATGGACCCATGAATCCCCCTTATCCACCATTGGATCATAAAGCGTGATGGAAGGAGAGAGTGACACGTGGATTAGCTAACTACTTGTTAATTGTCTAACTAAGGGTATATTTGTCCTAGTTAGCATTTATTTGTGTAGCATTAAATGCATTAATTGTGTAAGTGTGTAAGTGTATAAGTGTACATGATGGTAAGTGTTAGATTGCATTTAATGTGATGAGAATTAATGTTTCATTTTTTCATGTTTGTTATGTCAAAATGTGTAAGTGTGGTAGTTTAATATTTCTGATTTTGCCATCAGGGGTGGTAGCCTGATGGTGGGGAGTCTGACAAAGAATCCTCAGGTCCAGGGTTCGAACCCTGGCCTCACCATTTATTTCCTTCCTTGTGGGAGGTTGTTGCTTTCCTCCTGCCTCGTGTATGGAGGCTCTTCGCCCCCCTCCACCCATGCGTGGAGGCTCTTCGCCTGTATTCCTGATGTTCTCCTGGAGGGTCGTTCTTCATCTATGCGGAAGAGACATGTATGCTTGATGCTGTCGATTATGGGTTGGATGTCCGTTGCTGTGACCAGAGCTTCAAATGATTAGAATAGATATCATGTATACGATCTCTATGAATTGTGCCCAATGTAACCGCTATCGAAAAAAAAAATATTTCTGATTTTTTTCTTTTCATCAACTCCCTTAAGATCCCTCAAATCAACCCATTTTTTCATCAACCCCCTAACCCATTTTTTTCATCAACCCCCTAACCCATTTTTGTCCCACCCACAAGCATGGCATTTTATGAACAATCTCTTTAAGTTTCTAGATTTTGGTGATGATGATAATGAATTTAAACCGAATTCTGGATTCGTTAGATACCATAAGAAAGATGGATAAACCCAAAATACAAAATAAAAAATGCAAACGGATAATGCAAACAAAAAATGCAAACGGATAATGCAAACGAAAAATGCACATGAAAAATGCAAACAAAATATACATATTGTGTGAAACATTTAATCCCAACAGGATAATCGGTGTCGCTGAGCGCAACATAGTGAAGTTCAATCAACCTCTGTGATTGTCCAAAATACATATGAAAACTGGAAAAATATTAAATCTAAAGACGAAATGGAAACTCTTCAAACGTAAAACGCAAAACATAAAATGCAAAATCAAAATGCAAATACAATATGCAAATACAATATGCAAATACAAAATGCAAACAAAAAAATACTCCCTCTGTCCCACTATGTTTGTCCACTTTAATTATTTTATACCTCACAAATAATCAAAAAGATGGACAAACTTTGTGGGACGGAGGGAGTACAAAACTCAACAATCAACCTCAACAATGAAAACCCAATTTTTATTATTATTGTTTGAAGTGGGAATCAATGAGAGAGAAATTGATAGGAGTAAAAAAGATGAGAGATCTTTCCAAACTAAAAGTACACACGCTTTTACATGTGTCACTCTCTCACCAATCCTTTTCAATGGATGAGTGGTGATTAAGGGGGATTAATGGGTCCATGAAAAAGGATAGATCCACCAGATACTTTCCCTAACAACTACTACTAGAACTAGAAACATTCACAAGAGAAACAATTAATAGATGCTTACTGGCCACATGCTTCACCAACTACTAGAACCATTGTGCAATGCATCCAAATTTTCTTTTCATTCCTCTCTCAGCCTACAACAAATTTCAAGAAAAAGCTTAATGCCAAACCACAACAGGTAATGTGACTTCAAAAATTTAACCCACATTTAAAATAAGAATTGAAAAACTAGACATTCAACACACACAATTTCCACATCAAACTGAGTTGTTGGAGTGGGTATGATTTGGGATGGAGTTCTTTGAGTTGGTTGTGGTGGAGGAGTTGCTGGGTTGTTGACAGCGGCTTTTGAGTGGGTTGTGGCGGTCGTATTGCAGTGTTAGTTGATGTTGGTGGGTTTTGGATGGTGTGAGTTCTGTTGGAGTTCTGTGTTGTGTTTTTGGAGTTTCTATTCGATGCTGGAGTGAGAAAATCTTTCACTGAGAGTGAACGGCTTTTTTCTCGCTCTGGTTGGCGTCTGTTTGGTGTTTTTTGCTTCCAGCCGGAGGTGTTGGCTGAGTTGCCTGGTCTGGTGCCGCTGATGGCTGGCGTCAAGCGGCTATGTGTTGGGGTGAAGCTGTAGAAGGTTTTGGCTACGTGGATGGAGGTTGTAGCCTCCGTGTTTTTTAAGCGGGTTCATCATTTGGACCTAGCTTATGTATATGGATCTTTCCGGGTCATCTTCGCGAGTTATTATTCTAGAAGTTCACCGTTCATATCAATTTACTATCACTGAAACTTCCAAAGACATGGATTCCAGATTGATCATCCGAGTTTTGTGCTCACCTCAAAATTCTGTCAATTAGGTCTTTATTCTTTGTATTGATCGAGACAAATGATCCGGTCTAGTCCTTTAGTTCACTTTCATATGTTTCGACTTCACTGTATCAGCCTAATTTTTTTAGATTTTTAAGTCTTCGGGTGTACTCTTTGAGCTTTGCCCTTTATATCAAAAAAAATATTCCCACACACAACAACCTCATCATCAGCCCCACATTCATCATACTGACCCACTTTCAAACAATCAAAAAACACACAACGTATTTTCAGAAAACGATAAATATCCAAACTTTAACACACTCTTCACTGCCTTCAGTACGAAATTCACTCTTAACACGACAAACAAGAATAAACTAGCACGCTCACTGTCCGTGTACTACACCATTTTACCCCTTATGCAACGATTTCAATATTTCGTCACTTAAAATATATGTTGCATAGGTTTCATGCAACGAAAACAATATGTTGCATAACAAATGCTTCGCGTATTGTTACTTTTACAACAAGAACTAATACAACCATTTCTTTTACGTTGCATATGTTGAAAAATGCTGTAAATAACAAAATAAATAAAATTAAAAATGAACGAGATAATAGCTTATGCCACGTTTGTAAAGCTACATTGAAATGTCGTTGCAAGAAGTTGTCCACGTCGGATTCCCGTTGAAAAGTCAAAAGCAATTTAAGCATTTGTAAACTTGAACATATTACATTTTGGTTGGTGTGAACTACGATCGATGCAACGAATATTGGTGTGGCTTAAAGTGTTTTGTCGCGTAAAATTGAAAGTTACATTTAATGTTACCTCACCAAAAACTTGTACGTTTCTCACAAATTGCCTTCACGAATATAGGATTTGGAGTATAGGGTTTGGAGTAAAGGGTTTGGGGTATTAGACTAAGGGTTTGGGGTATTAGCCTAAGGGTTTGGGGTTTAGGGTATAAGTCTAAGGGTTTGGGGTATAAGCCTAAGGTTTGGGGTTTGGGGTTTGAGGTTTGGAGTATAAGTCTAAGGGTTTGGGGTTTAGGATATAACCCTAAGGGTTTGGGGTTTGGGGTTTGGAGTTTGGGGTTTGGGTTTGGAGTATAAGTCTAAAGGTTTGGGGTTTAGGGTATAAGCCTAAGGATTTGGGGTATAAATTAATTTGGTATAAAATGTAAGTTTAAATTTGATTCATATGAATTTAGCATGTTATTAAGATTTCTTTGATTTATTATAAAATTTAAATTTCATCATTTAGATTAATATATTCAAAAATTATACTTTCAATTTTAATCTAACAGTTAGATATTCAAATATAATAAGTGAAATTTAATACTTTCAATTTATAATTTATATTGATTATCATAGAGTGAACTTTTGTAGTAAAATTTTTTGAGGGAAAAATAAAATTTTGTAGATTGGTAGAGGAGGGAAATGAAAGTAAAAAGAGGGAAAGATTAAAAATTTGACAGATACAATCTGAACCGTTAATCTCCAAACAATCTTGACCCTTGATTGAAAACCCTATTATTTCTCTTATATGTTTGACATTTAACTCTCCTCTCATCAGCCGTCACCACCTCAAGAATCAAGAAGCAAGGGTCTCGAATTCGTCACCATAGAAGCAAGGTCTCGGAGGCGGGTTCAAGGTGGTTTTGTTGATGTCCCTAGACATCAATGACGATTCAAAGTGTTGGCTCCTCCGATTCAAGGTTGCAGGTACATGTTTGGAAGGTCACCTAATAAAATCGTATCAATAACAACTCCATTGAGCTGTACTTAATTTGTGTTTTAAACTTCCAGGTACATGTTTGGAAGGTCAAGCAGCAATTCTTGCTCGCTAATGCTCTTAAAGGAAAGATCTCGACCAAAGCCATGGAGATGTATAACAAGCACGCAAGTCTGACTTCAATCAGTTAGTGTGCCTTCTAACCATTTGCAATATTAGATTTGAAGTTAGTTTATTCATTTGATTTGGGAATACTTACGTTTTGCTTCTAAATTCTGGCAGCATTTAAATGGAGAAATGGGAATCAAGGTTCAAGGCATAAGAGGAGCACATTCAAGTGAATGAAGCTGCTGCCGCTTCACCTGCTGGTGCTCGTTGCGCGAGCGAAGGCGCAAGTTGTGTCCCTAACCGTGTCCTTTGAACTATGAAGTTGTACACTTTTTGAATTCTGGGTGGTACTTTTGGATATATAGAACTTCCTTTTGAAATTGTGTGTTCAGTGTTTAGAAAACTGATTTGAACAAAAACTGAACAGGTATATTATTAGTAAATGGGAGGTTTAATTAGAATTTATAAGACGTAAAACTGTTGTTGCATAAACACAACATGAGGTTGCATAAATTGACGTTTTACAAAACTGGGTGTTGCATATACTAAAATATGGTTGTTGCATAAATTAGGCTTATGCCACGTTTTCCTTGCAACATAATTTGTTTGTCTCTAAGATATACTTTATGCCACATACATATAATTGTACATGTTGCATAACATCGATGCAACGAGGGTTAAGCGAAATTCACTTATGCCACGACGGGTCGTTGCGTTTCATTTTAAGCCACGCTGTTAGACTATAGACAACAAATTTTCTAACGTTGCATAAGGGGTAAAATGGCGTGGTAGTGGTTATTTGAACTATTGCAAATCAAAATCTAAAAAACCTGTAAAACATTACCACGAAGCACGTCCAAAATATGTGGCTGTGTAGTAGTCAGCAAATCTCCAAGAACATGACTGCTTCGGACGCTTTCTCTCTCTGCTTCGGATGATGCCGCCGACTCTCTCTCCGCTTCCGATGAAACATGGATGTTACGAGTTTGGCTGGTGGAGTTGTGCAGAGGTCGCATCGGAGTCTGTGTGCAGAGGTCGGCAGCGTGGCTGGTTCACCGACTTTGATCTTCCACCGCCATCTTGCTCACCTGCTGCTCTGTGGTATGCTGCGCGCCTGTCTGGCTGCTGGAGGACACTGTCGGGACGCTCCTTTAGTTTGCCGATCTGTGGTCTTCGTTTCATTGCTCGACGTTCATCCGGTTGAGTTGTTGTCTTCATTACTCGTATTGGTGGAGCTCTGTCGGCGACGCTGCTCTTCTCAGCTTTGTTGTCTCCGGATCGCTGCTGCGATTGCGGAGGTTCTGTCTGGTTGGCTGGGTGACGTCCTGCCTCATGTTGCTTATTTTGGGTTGGTTTTCTCGTCCTTGCCGGTTGTTTTTGATTGAATGCTGCCCCTACTCATCGACGCTCTAGGTGCCTCTAGTTCGTATGTCTCTCGGTTGGCTAGATGGGCTTGGTTGGTCTTCGTTTTTGCTCCGTCACTTCTCCGCTCAGCGCTGCCTTGGTGGGTGACGCTTGGTGGTGCTACTTTCGTCGGCAGCTGTGCTCCGCTGGCTGTCCTCCTCGCTACACGTGTCCTGTCTCTAACACGTGCCCTCTCTTGCCATGTGTCCTGCTTGCTTGCTTCGATCCGACAGACGCACTGCATGTCTCTTGTGCCAGCTGCGATTGCCAGTAGTTGTCTGGATGTCTGCATCTTGCTTTAACGTTGCCTCACCTTTACTGTTCTCACACGTGGCCGTCCTCTTCCCTTGCCATGTGTCATGCTGTACGCGGATTCAGATCCGGTGCAGCGCTGCTATTTGCTGCGAGGGTCAAAACGACATCGTTATGACGTTTTTTACTATAATCCTATGTCGTTTTGAGTGAATCCTTTACCAAAACTTCGTAGTTTTGGCTCGCAGCAAATAGCTTTAGCTGCACTAGATCTAATTCCGCTGTACGCTGCGTTTCTTCATCATGCGGTTACTTCGGTTCAGTTAATGGAACCTGCTCGGTTCGATTACTTTCCTCTTGAACAAGTGTTTTTTAGTCCATGCCTGATTTTCCTCCGAAAATATTATTTAAAGCCAACAGTTATCATCATTCATTATCACTGCGTTTTCGGCAGACGATCAGTATGGACGTACTTTACTTTCCAGTCCGACACACATCCTTTGTACGTACCGAGGCAAAGTACTCGGTTTAATTCTTATTTTACTTTTCTATATGTCTAGACTAGACTGTGTCAGACTAACTTTTGTTAGCTTTTTAAGTCCTCGGATTGTACTCTTTGCTTTGGCCTTTTAATCAAAAATAAAATATGTGGCTGTGTATCAATTATTTTACTCTCATAAACATTACAGCGAAGCATATGCCAAAACTAAAGACGTCGGATTTTCTGTTGTATGGTTTTCCATCTAGGACCTGCAAGTAGAATTATAACAAGTCATTGTAAGCATCAAATGTGTGAACATCCAACAGCGAGAAAGGTCAAGGTTTCGACTAGATAATATATACACACAAACTACCTTTGGGGCCATGTATCCAAGGGTGCCAGTAGCCCTGGTCATATCCTTAGGATTTTGAGCTTCAACACTAGCAACACCAAAATCAGCAATTTTCAGTGTTCCTTGACGGAGAAGCGCGTTTTCAGTTTTAACATCACGATGCACGATCGAAGATAGCTCAAACTGCACATTTATTTGAAGGAAACAGATCAGCAATGTTCCATACCAAAGATAGAATGAAACAAACTTCAATTCATAAAATTACCCTCTAGCAAGGTCCAGCACAAGTTGAACGACAGTTTTGAAGGGAAGTTTTTTATCAGCATGTTTGATCAAAAAGTGCTTCAAGGTTCCACCATTAAGCTTACACAGCTCAATCTCCCGTTCTTCTTTTTTCAGATCAATCATATCAGCCCTGATGAAACTCCCCTTGCTGCTTGGACTTCCCGCTTCCACTTGCCCCGAACATCCCCCCGCTTGTGAACTAATTGTATTGGTCAAACGAGCACAAGTCCCCAATTCGCAGTATTGATTCACTGAATTAGCCCTGGTCAGCAGTCAAAAAATTAAATCCAAATAGCAAACACACATACAAAAACTTGCTACAGGCATCTTCAAAGATTTTCTAAATGATTTTGAATCAATCAAAGCACATAAAACTGAGATAAATCACAAAGTCAACAAGTTTGACTTTTTGCAGATAACACCCAAACCATATTAGAAGTTAAAACCTAGCCAGCTCTAAAACATGACAGCATCAACACCACCCAAAACACGTAAACACGAAACAGGGATAAAAACAAGGGTTTTTAGCGAAAACCACCCGCCCAATAGGGCAATTTAAGACAAACCACCCCTCCAACTTTTTTTTAAAAATAACCACCCCTTAATTACAAGTCTACTCAATCATGACACCCCTTGCACTGTTCCGGCGTTGACTCCCGTTAAACAGGTCGTTGACTAGTCGGAATTTTAATTAAATGTCTAATGAATATTAATTTAATTAATAAATATTTAACTTATTAAAAATTATTTTAAAACATTATAAATATGACCGATTGAACATTAAAATGTCACCATATATATAAAATGAAATATAGTATAAAATATAACGTTAATCTGATTTTAAAATTAATTTAATGGTAAAATTTGATAGTAAAATTAATTATCATTTTTCCACAATTACGTTAAGGTTATGGTTGCGATATGGTTAGGTTATGGTCCGAAATTATGACAATTATAATTATTATATATAAATAAAACTACAAATTATATTATTAAATTAAAAAAATAATAATAAATTAAATAAACTAAGCTAAAAATATTACAGTAATATAAATAAAATAATTTAACATCAATCAAATTTAAATTAATTCATAAGTTTAAATTTAAATTATAAAAAAGGACCCAAAAATTATAAGAGTAATCATAATTATATGTGAATAAAAAGATAAATCATAATGTTACTAAAAATATTACTATATAAAAATTAACTAAACTAAACAAAAAATGTTTATATAAAATATAAATAATTTTTAATAAGTTAAATATTTATTAATTAAATTAGTAATTAATTAATTAAATTAATATTCATTAGACATTTAATTAAAATTCCGACTAGTCAACGACCTGTTTAACGGGAGTCAACGCCGGAACAGTGCAAGGGGTGTCACGATTGAGTAGACTTGTAATTAAGGGGTGGTTATTTTAAAAAAAAAGTTGGAGGGGTGGTTTGTCTTAAATTGCCCTATTGGGCGGGTGGTTTTCGCTAAAAAACCCTAAAAACAATCCTTCAGAGCTTCTGAACAAACCCACCAACAAAAGACAATTGGGAGACAAAAAGGAACAAGTGTTTTGCTGGAAATTATAGGAAAAGTACTATCAAGGTGACTTAAAATTATACCTATGGACATAATGGAGACACTGGTTTATTTCTTCCTGAAAGTAGCGAGAAATGCCAAGACGCTGCAACCTATCAACAGCCCATATGTGCTCGAAAAGGTCGACTAGATAGACACTAAGCACTAAAAAAGAAAAAGCACACAAATTTCACAAAGTTGGCAAACAGGCCGAGATACACAGAACAACAAACAATACAAGAACAAACTAAAAAACAATATACCTCCTCCTTGAAACCTTAGAACTATTCTCTCAAGGTAATTTAAGCACTTTTTATCTTTAGTCTGCATAAGTGCATATGCGCTGGATGATGGCGAAAACAAAAAGGACCCATCTTCACACTGAAGGTGCAATAGCTTTTCCCAGTCCAGTCCAAGTAGATTTCTTTTAAGAAAGGAGAGTCAGGAACGACAATGTCCACTCCTTTAGCGAGTTCAAGTAGATTTGGAAAAGCAACTTCAAATCCTATGGGCATGTGCTCCTCTTTCTCGTCCTCAAGCTTCCCCATATTCTGCTTGATGAACTTCAACCTACACAAAATGAACATATAAACAGAACATGTCGCTAATTTTGTTCTGCGTAATCATTCGGAAAAAGACCAAGTTGCTAACTGATTACTGAACGAACAATGTGTCATTTCACAGTAGGTACTTACCTCTTGGACCTTTTCGGGATGCACATTCCATGTTTTCAAAGCTGTAACACATGCTAAAGTGCAAACAATCCGATCATGAGCAGAGAAAAGTATTGAGTCACCCCACGAACCATCTGGATGCTGGTTGTTAGGAATCCATTGCAGAGCAGATGGGAACTGAGGCTGGCCACTTGTGCTTATATCTTCAACTAGAGCTACCCAAGCCACGTCGTATGCGTATGCATTTATATCTCCATCACTCATAGACCCCAGCATTGATCTAACTAACTCAATTTGCTCATTTATTCGTTTAGTTATCGAATCCTGCTTTATAAATTATCATTAAAAATCAAATCAGGTAAAAACAATAAAACAACAAGAAGAAGAAAACAAGCCAAGTAGATCAAAAGTCACTACTAGAAATGGAGACATTGTTAAATCAATGGACCTTGAAGTCATTTTCTTTAATAACCCTATAAACTTATATTTAACTCAAGAATGACAGTAACAATACATTTTATCACCAATCCCCTCCAATATATTCATCAAATTCTACGCTAGCTGCTGTCTCCTATACTCAAAAGCAGCAGTTACAGCCGTAACATGACTATGCAATGACTCACCATGGCCTTCAACTTTCCCAGTTACTAAATCCACATCGAAACATCAACACCACTTCATATCACATTCTAGAAGCCTTACACAAAAATGCAAACGCGGAAAGTTTGAGAAAACAAAATTAGCAAGAGAATAACTCCCTGTGTCCCATCACTTTGTTTCCAGGCGGCCACCTCGTTAGATACGTCATGTAGAATGACAAATTGAACTGCAAAATTCAAATTCCAAAGTCAATTCTAGTCTGCATCAGATGATCGGAATTCACAGAAGATAACCGCAGTAGATCGTTGCAGCAGATTAAGACTCCGATTAAGATTCGCACACTCTGCAACGTCCGAGCTCACTGGGTCGCCTTATTGGGCCTCGTTTGAGGCAAAAACGTCGTCGTTGCTAATTTCATGTGATTTATACGCCGTCGTTAGATCTCATAGCCAGCAGTGATACGGTGCTGTTGGATATTTGGTTAGCGTTATACGAGGCTTGGTTTGCGTTGTATTAGAAAAATTGCGATCGCCGGCAAGACGTCGAACAGCGGCGGAGCTCCACCACCGCCGATGAAACCTCACCGCCTGCTCTGAAACTTACTCGGACACACACGCGCAGTCTCCTGCGTATAATTCTCAACCAATGGGTCTCTAATCGCCTCAGCTTCATTAGACAAATCCCTAATCATATGGAACACTGAAGCCCTAACCCTAATCGCTCGCCTCGTTGGCCACTCCGAAGGTGTGTCTGATCTGGCATGGTCATCCGACTCTCACTATATCTGCTCCGCTTCAGACGGCTGCTTGAAGACTTTGCGGGGTCACAGTGGATTTGTATTCTGCGTGAATTTTAACCCTCAGTCGAATTTGATCGTGTCCGGATCATTTGATGAGAGTGTTAGGATTTGGGAAGTGACTACTGGGAAGTGTTTGCATAATATTAAGGCGCATAGTATGCCTGTCACTGCTGTGCATTTTAATAGAGATGGATCATTGATTGTGTAGGGGAGTCATGATGTTTCAGTTGAGATTTGGGATGTGGCCACTGGTGTAAAGTTGAAGACTTTGATAGATGATAGGTGTGCCGTTTGCCAGGTTTACACCCAATGTGAGGTTTATACTTGTGGCTACACTTGACAATACTTTGGTAAGTTTTTTTCTTCAAATTTTGTGCTTTCTAGCAATGGTCCAGTGTATGTTTTTCTTGAATATAAAGCTTTTTTTGGACACTTGGAGTCTGTGAATTGCAGTATTGGGTTTCTTGAATAGTGAATGTAGTGAAAATCATATAATTACAGCAAGTGTCTGCAGAAGTATAAGGTGGTGGAGAGAATATATTTATTAGTTATCCTGGTTTTTTTAGGTTTAATAATTACTGAAAATATTTTTATGGAGTCCTCCCTTGTGATGTGTTTAGCTCTTACGGAATATGGGTGTAAGAACATACAGTCGGAAATCCAGGGATATTTCCTTCTGGAGGCATTGTTCTTTGGTTAGTTACCAATCGACACTTACAAAAAATAAGTGACTATGCTCACTTTAATTTTCATCTGAAATTTCTTCTTTGCAATCTTTGGTGACAATGAAACACAATCTTATCTATGTTTTCAAATGCTTCCGGCAACATACTTTCTAAAAACTAAATATTTCAGGTGCTAGAGCTACATAAACTTCTCCTAATTTCTTCTTTTTAGCCTCAACGCATC
>QZGG01002132.1:0-44377 GCA_006409495.1 Sedum album
AAGAAAGTTTAAACTACTGTGAAAGCATGGTTAAATTGCGATTGTGTCCTAGCTGCAGAGCTTTTAACGCGATGGTGCAGAGATTATCTGAAATAGAGCACTTAATTATAGCCAATGATTTATTAACTGTGTTGATTGATAGTAGTTTTTCAACCTGATGAGTCGACGTACTCGCACTTATTACTGGGCTTGCCAGTGCTGGTGACACCTCGTTATCTCTCAAGCTTTATTATGAAATGAGTACAGATCAATGAATCCTGGGGTTTTGGTGTGCTTAGCATTAAGTAGGAGTTTACAGGCTTCAGGAAATTTAACAGAAGCTAAGAAGCTATTAACAGTTGTGAAGGATTTGAGCACTTAACGGCATACTGTTCCTAGTTTGACTGGTTGGCTGCCTTGGAGCACCAAACAGTTATCTCTCAAAGTGATTGTTTTAGAGTGTGGATATTGATGTATCAATACTACTAAGTAAAGACGGTCATTATTCTTTGCCACGAAATTTTGTTAGCTCTATCTCAATCGCCAGCTTTCAGGATCAAGTAATAATCTGATGATAAAGCAAAACTTGTTTGCAATGCTCACTTTATTCCGGTTTACCCATCTCTAATTTTTTTCTGGTAGGCATTTTAAACTCTGGAGGAGAGAGAGTCGCACTTGCAGTCTTGCATTGATGATCATGAAATGGGGCGCAAACGTATCGTATTAATTTCCCCAGCTTTCAGGTTTGTTATTTCTCATACCAGCAAATTCAAAATTTTAAGTCACTAAAACTTATATGGATTTTAAATTTAATGTTTATGCAAATAAAGGTTGCCTGCTCCTCATGACCATGGTTATGTTGATTGTTGCCACACATGATGCTCATTAATAATTAAAAATTTGGATGAAATCAGATATGTTTGCTCTTCAAGCGTGCAGACTAGTATGATCGTAACATTTTCTTTTAAAATCAGATCTTCATTGAGACTGTTGGCATTTGACAAGCATCAATTAGTATTTTACCCTGTTAAATTGAAATTCTTTCAAATAGCCTCCTTTAAAGGAGATATTGTGCTGTAGATTATATGGGTTCTTGTGCCAGTGTTATCAAATTATGTATTCGGCTTCTTAGCTCTCTTTTTTGCGAAACCTGTTTTAGGTTAGGAGCATAATATGTTTCATGTGTTGGTTTTACAAACCCTCTGTGGGGGCATATAATATTTTGCGCTGATTGAAAGCTGTAAATAAGAATATTTTGGAAATGGATACTGCATACTTGATTTGCAGGTAATCCATGAGGAATTGTTTTTAGTCCGGGATACTAACGTGTTTGACGAGCACGTCGTTGGATGCGTCAAATTAAATTTCTAGTTCCCCTCACAAGTTAGTATGTAGCAAGTAAGGGTCGAACCCAAGAGAAAGCACGTTGTATTCAAGTTCTCTAATGTAAGCTATTGAGATTGGATTGTTTGTGGTTGATTACAATATAATAAAACTCAGTTCGGGGATTCAACTATGACTACAATTCATACTATCATGCAATTCTACCCTTGTTTTTAAGACTACACTCCGCTAAGAATGTTATCTAATGTTTTCTCGCTAAAGACAAACATATATCATTCCATTCATGTTCTGATCAACTATCTACCGCTAGGTTTAAGTCAATAACAATACTCTACTTACATCAATTAGGCACCGCTAGGCTATACTAATATAATGCAAATAGAGTGTAAACACGATGATAATCAAGTTACCGCTAAGTATACAAGATTTCACCAACACTTTTTGTACAAGGAATAACCAACAAGATAGAACACAATCAAATACTTCATGCATTAGTCACAGTCAAATCCCCAAACCGAAATCGATTTAGTTACACATCAAGTTCATGTTTGAAACAACAATGTAATACTTCATAAAAACAACAAAACACTGAGATTAAGTAAGAAATTGTCACTGATACTGAGACGAAGTCTTCTCTTCAGATTCCAGCAGCCACCACCTTGGAGATAAACCCTTGATTGAAAAGTGAGTTTTTGGAATGATTGAGAAGTGTAGCAATGTAGGAAATCTGGTGATTTCTCAATTGGATTGTTCCCCCTTTTATAGCCTCAAACCTCAGGATTTCGTGCCCTAGAACTCTGTATCGTTTTGGCTAAAATTGGCCAAAAACGTTACGATCTTCGAAGTTCATAAATTCAGCCTCGGGGCCATCCAAGCGTACGCTTCTTACTTTTCCAAGCGTAGCTCTTCCATTCACCCAAGCGTAGGCGTACGCTTGGGGAAACCTCTCGGACCAATTTTTGGTACTCTAAGCGGACGCTCCTTCCTTTTCCCAAGCGCACGTCTCTTCCTTTTATGATAAATCCTTAGACGTGCGCCTGGAAAATTCCAGGGACGTAGGCTTGGATTCCAACGGCTACTTTTAGGGCTTTTTGTGCACTTTTATGAATTCTTTCCTGAAAATCAAATAATACCAAAAGTGATGCATTTGATACAGAGAAAGAAACATAAAATGGTGGGTTTAGATGGCTTTTAAACTCGTATAAATAATGCGTTATCAAACCACCCCACACTTAGTTCTTGTTCGTCCCCGAACAATAAAGTTTAACTAGCGCACAATTACCATTTCAATTTTCATCTCCTACTCAGTTCTAATGCTTACCAATGTCATGTCTTAAACACGTACTCAAAATGCCAAAATAATTCACTCAACTAATAAAAATGATACATGTTACCTCAGAGTTGTGATGAGTGTTCATAGATGTCTTGGAGATAGGTTTTAATTCCCATTGCTTAGTCTTCCAGCTTGATGTCGTTATGCGTTTGATATCGTGAGTGCTTCTTCTGATGCGTGAGAAATCTAGGTTATGAACAAGTCGGCTTTTCCTTATGCAATTTGGACTTGAGGGGATTTGAATTCTCTTGTATTGTATTGTCGAAGACTTTACGAAACTCGAGATATACTTGATAACATGACTTTGAATATTTTCGTTCTTTTCATACTTTTGTCTTTCTGCCCCTTTTCTTTTACACGAACAGCTCCAGTCACAGCCTCCTGATAGCAGCTATGGAACTCGTCCCGCTCTTTCTTATCATCGAGCGTTCGAGTAAGTCAGGTTAAGTTGTAACTCATCCCTTCCTACCTACTGACTCTAAAGATAGGACGGTCTGTTTTCCCGTCCCACTGAACTTACCTTCAGTGGAGCATTTGCTTCCTCACCATAACCTAGAGCTTCAGCCTCCACACTCACGACAATTCACGCATTTCTAGTCAAACTGTTAACCAATCTCCAGGTTTCAAACCATTTCTATCAGCTCCACATCCTGTTTTATCTCAACTCTTGGCATACATATCATTTAATCACAAGCATCACGAAAAAATTTAGCATAAATTAAGCATGCATCTCAGACATAACATGGCTTACACTAGTCATCAATCTCAGTTTAAACAGACTCGATTAACACTAATGAAACATGTGGAAACAGACGCACCCCCACCCCACACTTTTGAATTAAGCCGAGTCCTCGCGGATTGACTCAAATCAAAAGGCAAGAGAGGGTTCAAACAACTCAACAGAAAATAAAACTAATTCATGTGTAATGTGATAAATGAAGACAAAGGAACTTCCCTAATAAGGTCCCATGTACTCCGGTGGAATGGCATCTCCTGGCTTCCATCCAGCTGGTGCAGGTAAGCGGGTGATGTTCAGTGCTCCAAACATATAGCACCTCATGTTGTGGAAGATGTCATCGATCACTTGCTGAGACATCCCTCCTTCCTCGGTTTGATCCACCCTTGGTTGTGCCACCTGAACCATACTGCTGCTTCCAGAGGCTCCATCATCTCGGCTCTTCCTCGGTCTTCCCTTTTGATCGGGCTCCTCGGTGGTACAAGACTTTTATCTGCAAAATAAGTCCAGATCATGTCTCCATTCTGTCTGTACCTGATCAGCTTTCCAGCCTCAAACTCCTGGTGTGCAGCTAAACGCCATTCCTTCGTCATACGACCATCAGATGTGTACTCGGGATGTAGCCTCCTCAAGACCAATGTAATCATCCCTCCACACACTACCACTCCATCAGTGCATAGGTGTTTCACATGTTCTGTAAAATATGACGCCCAGTCCACCTTCTTTCCCTCTTGCAACAAACTCAGCACCCCAAGCTCTAACCGCTTTACCTTGTCCTTACCGTTGTCTCTGGCAAACAAGGTTCTAGCTAGCATGAACTTCAAGTAAAACAGAGCTGGATCCTTAATTTCTGAGGCTTTGCTAATACTGGGACGGAATGATTTGGTCGTCCCAGTTAAAGCAGTCCATAATCCAGTCTCCATTTCCAATCCTCCATCTCTGTAATCACCGTTAGAGGGCCATTTCATTGCTTTCCTTAGCTCCTTATAAGTGGTAGTATGCATTTCGCTGCGGTGAGCGTATTTGATGTACGGTTCCTCTGCATCATAGTGGTCCTCGATTGATCCTAAGAAGTCACTAGAATCTACCACATCATCCTCGCACCTTAAAGTCAAAAATTCAGGCCATCCACTCCTCCTCAACATTCCTTTTACCTCATCCTTCAATCCACATTCTTCGAGGAATGATTGACACGGCCACATTGGTTGCACATGCTCCAACTCAAAAAATGTTCTTGCAATTCTCGCTGCACCTTTCTTGTGCGGGAGGTTCAAAGATTTTCTCGGAGCCATTTTTTTTTCTTTTCTGATCGGTCCAAGCGCACCCTTCTCTACTTTACCAAGCGGACCCTTCTTCGATTCCTGAAAACACTTAAGCGTGCGCTTGGATAATTCCTTTAGCGTGCGCTTGGAATTCCCAGATCCGAATTCGACCGACTGAAACTAACTCTTCCCAAATTCTACCACAATTCACTTCACAAATCCACGAATAACCGTCCACGAATCCACTGATATGATTTCAACAACAAACTTAATGAAATTTGTGATGAAAACAACCGAATTACCTCAAAACCCCTTGTTTGGATCCGATCAGAATTAATGTCACGAGCAAAGCCGAATCTGATGCAGAGAGTGCGTTCGACCGGGTTGAATCGAAAACTCGGTTGTCCAGTTGTGTAGAGATTTTGATTTTAGCCTGAGTGAATAGGGTATCGAGCACGGGTTCATCCGAGTTGTAGCTGGGTGAAACGGCGTCGTTCAGCGTCTCAAGCGTACGCTTCCTGAATTTCCCAAGCGTGCAATTCTGGAATATCTCAAACGTACGCCTACGCTTGGGGAATCTCCTCGGACCATTTTTCAGCATTACAAGCGCAGCCTCTTACCATTTTCAAAGCGTACGTCTCTCCCTTTTTGCTTTAATCCTTTGACGTACGCCTTAAAAAGTGTAGAGACGTCCGCTTGGGCTCCATCCTGCACACTAAAAACAAACCTTCCTCTTCCAATTATCACATTGTTAAAACTAAGACTCACACTAAAATTATTAAAAATAAAACAAACTATATACGACATTGGGTTACCTCCCAACTAGTGCACTTGTTTAAAGTCGTTGGCTCGACTTTGTACCTCTTGTTTTTGTCATTTCTTGCATCCCGGTCCCTTCCTAGTGTCGCTCCAATAACTATTTCCTCTGTTTAATCCCTTTCTGTAGAAAGCTTCCTTTCTTGAAACCGGCAGAGGAGACTGACTGCGATCTCTAGATCGGCTGCGGCTCCGACTTCTTGAATATTCTCCTTCCTCACCAATTGCTGTGCTTGTAATTAAATCACCCCTGCGATTTAAAGTTAATTTCCTGTTTGGTAAAGTAAGAATTAATTGTTCGTTACCAAAGTCCATGATTGCTTTAGTATCGTCCAAGAATGCTTCGCCCAGCAGTGTTTGTCCTGGCCCTCCCATGTCAAGTACCGTGAAGTCCAACTTAATGGTGTATCCGTGGATGTAAATGAACACATCTTTAATCAGTCCCGTGGTTAATTTAATTGTTCCATCGGCCACTACTACCTTCTTTCTTACTGGGAGCAACCGAGGTAGCATTTTTTCCATTTCATCGTAAACTGATTTAGGTAATACGTTGTATGTAGACCCCGAGTCTACAATGCAGTCATCTAGTTCCACCAAACCAATTTTGATAGAGAGACCGAAGGAACCTTTTCCACGCTTCATTTGTGGATATTCCTCCTCGTCTACCGATTCCCATTCGAATTTTTCCTCCTCAGGATCCTCTTCAGGATCCTCCTCAGGATCCTCTTCAGGATCCTCTTCAGGATCCTCCTCTGGATCATCATCATTGTTCGGTTCTCTTGCTGTTTTCACATGCATAACGGTTGCGAACGGCTTCTCCAATGTTATCTCTTGCGGTGGCTCAACCTTGTTGTCATGATAAGCCTTGACTCTCTGTCCATTTACCTTGAACTTTTCACCACTCTCGGGTTTTTCCAGCTCTATTGCTCCGTGATTGAATATCTTGGTGATGGTGAATGGACCAGCCCATCTCGAACGGAGTTTACCCGGCATAAGCTTAAGTCTTGAGCAGAACAGGAGTACTTTCTGACCAACTTCGAAGGAGCGTCTCAAAATGTACTTGTCGTGGTACATTTTTGTCGCCTTGTAGTCCATTGGCTCTCATAAGCCTCTAGGCGTAATTCCTCTAGCTCATTCAGTTGTAACTTCCTTTCCATGCCTGCTCCGTCCAAGTCAAAGTTGCAGTTTTTTATTGCCCAATACGCTCTGTGTTCCACCTCAACCGGAAGGTGACAAGCCTTTCCATACACTAGTCGAAACGGTGATGTACCAATTGGTGTCTTGTATGCAGTTCTGTAAGCCCACAATGCTTCGTCCAACTTATTAAACCAGTCTTTTCTTGAAGGCTTGACCATCTTTTCCAGAATCGATTTGATTTCTCGATTAGACACCTCTGCTTGTCCATTGGTCTGAGGGTGATATGCCGTTGAAACTCGGTGATGGACTCCATATTTCTTGAAGATTGACGCAACCGATCTATTACAGAAGTGTGTTCCTTGATCGCTTATAACTGCTTTAGGTACTCCATACCTACAAAAAATGTTAGTGCGCAGAAAATTCACCACGGTTTTTCCATCATCAGTTTTAGTAGCCTTTGCTTCCACCCATTTGGAAACATAGTCTACTGCCACCAAGATGTATTGATAACCGAATGAACTTGGAAATGGACCCATAAAGTCAATGCCCCATATATCAAACACTTCATCAACAATTATAGTCATCTGGGCATTTCATTTCTAGCACTAATATTTCCTACCCGTTGGCATCTATCACACTTTTCTGCAATGTCATATGCATCTCTAAATAAATTAGGCCAAAAGAAACCACTATCAAGAATTTTCCTAGCAGTTCTCCTAGGACCAAAATGTCCACCACAAGCATGCTCATGACAAAAAGATAAAATGGATGGAATTTCATTTTCTGGTACACATCTCCTAACAATTTGATCCGCACCAATTTTCCACAAATAAGGATCATCCCAAACAAAATACCTAGAGTCATGCCTGAGTTTCATCTTTTGTGCACTAGAAAAATAAGTAGGGAACTTACCTCCCACCAGGTAGTTAACTAAGTTAGCATACCATGGTGTTTCTCATGTACCGCAAAGAGATGTTCATCGGGAAAAGTTTCTCTAATATTCAGGCCATCGTTCTCTGTGATTATTCTACTCAAATGATCTGCCACTGAATTTTCAATTCCCTTTTTGTCTTTGATTTCCACATCAAACTCTTGTAGCAGCAAAATCCACCTTATAAGCCTCGGTTTTGACTCTTTCTTGGACATCAAGTACCTAATTGCTGCATGATCAGAAAAAATAACCACTTTAGCTCCAAGTAAATAAGAACGAAATTTTTCAAGAGCAAAAATAATTGCTAGGAGCTCTTTCTCAGTTGTGCAATAATTCTTTTGTGCAACGTCCAATGTCTTCGAGGCATATTGTATCACCACTGGCTTTTGTCCTTCTTTTGTCCAAGCACCGCTCCAATAGCATAGTCACTCGCGTCACACATTATTTCAAAATGTTGCGTCCAGTCTGGTGCTTGAATAATGGGTGCGCTGACCAGTGCCCTTTTTAGTTCTTCAAATGCAACCTTGCATTTTTCATCAAAAACAAAAGGAACATCTTTTTGCAACAAATTGGTTAGTGGTAATGCAATCTTCGAGAAATCCTTAATGAATCGACGGTAAAAACCTGCATGTCCTAAAAAAGATTTGATCCCACGTGCATCAATAGGGTAAGGTAATCCACGAATTAAATCAATTTTCGCTCCATCTACTTGGATACCTTTTTCAGAAACTATATGCCCTAACACAACACCTTGTGTGACCATGAAATGACATTTTTCATAATTCAAAACCAAGTTCATATCGATGCAACGCTTCAGAATTTTTTCTAAATTATGCAAGCACTCATCAAAAGCATTTCCATAAACGGTAAAATCGTCCATGAACACCTCAACGCAATCATTCAATAAATCTGAAAAAATACTCATAACAACGCGTTGAAACGTACCCGGTGCATTGCATAAACCAAAAGACATGCGTCGAAACGCGAATGTACCTACTGGACACGTGAATGTCGTCTTCTCCTGATCCTCGGGGGCAATCGGTATTTGGTTATAACCTGAAAATCCATCGAGAAAACAAAAATAAGACTTACCAGCTAACCGATCTAGCATTTGGTCGATGAATGGGAGGGGGAAATGATCCTTGCGTGTTGCTGCGTTTAGCTTCCTGTAGTCGATACACATTCTCCACCATTCTGAACTCTCTTCGGCACCAGCTCTCCCTTATCATTTGTTTCCACCGTCATTCCCGTTTTCTTTGGTACGTGTATAGGACTTACCCATTCACTATCTGAATCGGGTAGATAACTCCAGCATCCAGTAGTTTCTGCACTTCTTTTTGAACAACCTCCATCATCAATGGATTCAAACGCCTCTGAGGTTGTCTCACGGGTTTTGCTCCTTCCTCAAGTAAAATCCGGTGCATACAAACCGTTGGACTGATTCCTTTGATGTCAGCTAGAGTCCATCCAATTGCTGCCCTATTTTCCTTAAGTACTTGCACTAATTTCTTTTCTTGACTGATGTCCAACTCCTTTTTAATTATGACGGGGAGCGTCTCATTTTCTCCCAAGTAGACATACTTAAGGTGTTCTGGTAGAGGCTTGAGTTCTATCTTAAAATCCTGCACACTAGGTGAGATTTTATCAGTAACACTAACAGAATTAAGTAGATACGGTTCATACCTTGGAGAAATAATTGACATTTCTCGTAGCAATTGCACTACTTCTCTAGTGTCAAGGACAAGATTTCTGCAGTCTTTTTTCATCGTGAATCGCCTCCCGAATAATGAGCTCTAGTGCATCTTTTTCATTAGTCATGCCCAAGTCTCGCACCGCCTCATCAATGATATCCAAAGCATGTATTTCAGCAGTGTCCGGTGGATATTGCATTGATTTGTAAATGTTGAAGTGTACCACCTCTCCGTCCACTTCCATAGAAAGGTCTCCCGTTGATGTGTCAATTTTAGTTTTTGCAGTTGCCATGAATGGTCTTCCTAGCAACACTCTTGAGGTATCTTTAGGACTTTCATCCTCCATCTTCATCACGTAGAAATCTGCAAGAAACACAAGTTTTCCCACACGCACTAACACATCAACTAGCATACCTTCGGGTTTAGTGCATGATCGATCCGCTAGCTGAATGGTTAGGTCAGTAGGCCTCAAAGGACCGATATTTAAAGCTTGGAATAAAGAGTATGACAAGACATTTATAGAAGCACCCAAGTCGAGCATGCAATTATCAATTCTAACTTCACCAATGATACATGAAATGTTGAATGTACCTGGGTCTTTGCATTTTTGTGCTACCTTACATTGGAGAATTGCTGAGATATTCTTTATTAAGCTCACTTGCTCATGGCTCGGTTTCCTTCGGTTTGTGCATAAGTCCTTGAGAAACTTTGCATACTTTGGTATTTGTTTCACTGCATCTATGAGTGGAATGGTTATTTCCACCTTGCTGAAAAGTTCCATTAACTCTGCATCCACTTCCACTTTCTTCTTCCCTTTGTTTAACTGCGAAGGAAAGGGTAAAGGAATTTCAGTAACTTCATTTTCAACCTCAGAGTTAGGACTTACCTTCATCTGAATTTCTGGAGCTTGCTCTTCATTAGCTTGTTCCTCCTCATCCATTATTTGTGCTTCTTCATTTTCGATCGTGTCATCCACAAGTTGTCTACCGTTTCTGAGAGTCATAGCACTGAGGTTTCCCCTTGGGATTCGGTACAGTTTGTGATGGAAGCTTGCCTTTGTCTTCCTTGAGCTCATTGATTGAGGTAACCATTGCTGACATTTGCTTTGTCAATTCAGCAATTGCACCATCGGTCTTCAGCTGATTATTGGCTAACTCCTTCACTACTTCCTCTAATGGCTTACTAGGAGCTGAGTTGCTAGGTCCGGCCTGATTATAATTACGTTTCTGTTGGTACTGCCCCTGTAAGTTGTTGTTGTACTTGTCTTGATGGAATGGTGTTCGGTATGGTTGTTGTTGCTTTTGCATTTGTTGATTCTGATTCTCTCCGAAACCTCCTTCATTCCTCCAACTATACCCATTAGCTGCCAAACCATACTTCGGAGGTCCTTGTCTCTGCTGGAAGTTTTGGTACCCTCCTACTGCATTCACTTCTACGTGATCATCCTCTAGTAATGTAGGGCATTCGTCGGTCTTGTGGCTGATTGCTTTGCAAAACTCACAAGGTTTGGAGGTCTGTCCTTGTCCAATGGCTATCCTTTTTACCATTTCCTTCAGCTCCTTCAACTCGTTAGCCATGTGATTTGTTTCAGCTCTGTATACATCCTTTGATCTGCCATTATCTTCTCTACTCATCGTTTCTTCTCTAAATCTGGCATTTTCTGCAGCTTCATTGATCAATTCTCTTACTTGAGATGCTGTTAAGTCCAAAACTGTGCCACCAGCCGTAGCATCTAGCATCCATCGTTCCATTGGTCTAAATCCATCCAGCAAATGTTCAACTAGTTGCTTTTCTGTCAATCCCAAATGACTACAACTCTGCTCCAGTGCATTGAATCTTTCTAGGTATTCGTATATAGCTTCATTTGGACCTTGTTTAATTGTTTGGAGCTCTCTTCTGAGTTGTGCAGCCTTTGCGGGTGGATAATATTTGTCAAGGAACTTACGCTGCATTTGTTCCCAAGTTCGTATGCTACCTGAAGGTAAAGACAAAAACCAACTTTTTGCAAGGTCAGTTAAACTTAATGGAAATACTTTTAGCTTAAACCTTTCCTCAGGTGCGTTATGTGGGCGCATAGTCTGACAGATTCCGTTGAACTCTTGTAAGTGTCTAGAGGCCATCTCTCCTGGCAGTCCACCAAACTTTGGTAGGTGATGGACTACCGCTGTTTTAACTTCGAAATTATCTTCTTCCGGATTGTGGTCAATGCACCATGGTTGATTGCGAATCACTGGTGCAGACATCTCCTTGAGTGTGGGCTCCGGTCTAGCCTCATGTCTATGTTGTTCGCGCGCTCTGTCCTCATTCATCACTTCTTGTTCTCTTAGGTACGCGCGGGCTTCCATTAATGCGTTCCTTCGGGCGATTGCTTCTCTTCTTCTTCGCCTCAGTTCACGTTCCGGTTCACTATATAGGGGGGATTTCTAATGGTTGTATGTCATTGTTCCCTTGTTATTTCCTGCATGTGCCATGTTGACAAGCAGTAAAATGCAAAACAAAAGCTAAACAGAAAAAATAAAAACGAAAGAACTAACACTAAGAACTCTTAACACACTTATGCCTTCCCCGGCAACGGCGCCAAATTTGACGGCACGTCGTTGGATGCGTCAAATTAAATTTCTAGTTCCTCACAAGTTAGTATGTAGCAAGTAAGGGTCGAACCCAAGAGAAAGCACGTTGTATTCAAGTTCTCTAATGTAAGCTATTGAGATTGGATTGTTTGTGGTTGATTACAATATAATAAAAACTCAGTTCGGGGATTCAACTATGACTACAATTCATACTATCATGCAATTCTACCCTTGTTCTTAAGACTACACTCCGCTAAGAATGTTATCTAATGTTTTCTCGCTAAAGACAAACATATATCATTCCATTCATGTTCTGATCAACTATCTACCGCTAGGTTTAAGTCAATAACAATACTCTACTTACATCAATTAGGCACCGCTAGGCTATACTAATATAATGCAATTAGAGTGTAACATGATGACAATCAAGTTACCGCTAAGTACACAAGATTTCACCAACAATATCATACAAGGAATAATCAACAAGATAGAACACAATCAAATACTTCATGCATTAGTCACAATCAAATCCCCAAACCGAAATCGATTTAGTTACACATCAAGTTCATGATTGCAACAACAATGTAATACTTCATGAAAACAACAAAACACTGAGATTAAAGTAAGAAATTGTCACTGATATGAGACGAAGTCTTCTCTTCAGATTCCAGCAGCCACCACCTTGAGAGATCCCTTGATTGAAAAGTGAAGTGGAATGATTGAGAAGTGTATGTGAATGTAGGAAATCTGGTGATTTCTCAATTGGATTGTTCCCCTTTTATAGCCTCCACAACCTCAGGATTTCGTGCCCTAGAATTCTGTATCGTTTTGGCTAAAATTGGCCAAAAACGTTACGATCTTCGAAGTTCATAAATTCAGCCTCGGGGCCATCCAAGCGTACGCTTCTTCCTTTATCCAAGCGTACGCTTCTTCCATTACCCAAGCGTAGGCGTACGCTTGGGGAAACCTCTCGGACCAATTTTTGGTACTCTAAGCGGACGCTCCTTCCTTTTCCCAAGCGCACGTCTCTTCCTTTTATGATAAATCCTTAGACGTGCGCCTGGAAAATTCCAGGGACGTAGGCTTGGATTCCAACGGCTACTTTTAGGGCTTTTTGTGCACTTTTATGAATTCTTTCCTGAAAATCAAATAATACCAAAAGTGATGCATTTGATACAGAGAAGAAACATAAAATGGTGGGTTTAGATGGCTTTTAAACTCGTATAAATATGCGTTATCATTTCTTCACCGAATTCCTAAACAATGATTTCTGAATTACAAAAATAGAAAGGTTACTCGATGTGGTTGCAAAGCTAGTTTTTGTGTTAAGTTCAAGGCAGGATGGAGTTATTGTGTGTATGACTTTGTGAAAATCACAATCACACATTAGCTTCCGATATTAATAGGCAGTTTTTAACAATTTCTAGAGGGTTGTCACACACTCAGCAGAATCTCATGGTTGAATGCTATATATATAGTATGATTCACGATTTGATAGGATGTGATTCATGAATCATATGATAGCAAATTATGAATCATGTCGAGCAAATCATGACTCGAGGATATGATTCAAAAGTTACTCTGTGTTATACAGTATGGTCGTCAGTTGTGAGTGTTAAGGCCAAAACTTGCGCAATTCAAGTTTGTAATAGTGTATGATCCCATGAATCACATTATAGCAAATCATGAATCATAGTATAGCAAATTATGAATCATAGTATGACAAATCATGAATCATAGTATAACAAATCATGAATCATATGAATCCAGACGTGGACCACATGTCTGCAATATGTGAACCAACACACCACTATAATCATTTGTTTCATTAACTTCACATAACATAATTTGGGAAGAACACGATTTTTGGAATCACAACAAAACGTGGCTCTCGGCGATTCTGCAGGATTGAGAGCTCAAACCGAATCCGATGATTTGGGAAGAACACGATTTTCGGAATCACAATCAAAACCGCCTGATTTTTGGTAAATTATTGGACTAATTTACCCTTCCATGGATTTTAAATAATATTCCATATTTAATCTTTCATATAATTGTAATTAGACTCCAAATTAATATCCGTCGGATATGTCTTATTTAATGATCTAGATTTGTTTGTATTTTATAACTTAATCATACTTTTCATTTAATCCTTACTCCATCTACATATTCTACTTTTTTACTCATATAGTTAAAAATCATTTATTCTCCACCATATATTTTATACATTCTTTCTTCCTTAGTCACCGTACATTTTGTATTTTTGGACAAACAATGAGGACGGAAAGAGTATATGATTCGAGAATGTTAGTGATGATGGACGAATACGTTACAAGAAAACATGATAAATATCAATTATATTATCATTGGGAAAAGATCATGAAGAATCATAACGATATGTAGATGGGAGGACATAATTTGAACCGTTGATTTAATTAATCTGATGATTAATATTAAAATTGATTTTTAATTAATTGGATGAATGAATTTGTAAAAAACACTAGTTGACAGTTATTTTTATTTCAATTTGATCGTTAATTTATAACTATATCAGATTTATATCAGACTGTCTTACAAATATTTTTCCTTTCTCCTTGAACTCTTCATTTATTAACATAATATATGAACATACATATATTATAATAGCCTTAATCGATGATCACTAACCAATTCAACAAAAAATTAATTTTTTTCTTATCACATCAAAGCTGATCTCTCTGCTCTCTTAATTTCGTTAAATTTCATTTATTATACCATTACGTTAGTATAATATACGTACATAACACAACCACCTGAGTTGACTGGACCATATTGACTGCACCAACATGTCAGTGAGTGACACACCTCTCAAACACTCGTTCAAATTCAAAAACTCATAGAACAACTCAATCCATAAATACACGACTATTTAACATCACCTCAAACAAGTTTAAAAATAAATACTATTCCCTCCGTTCTATTATTAATGTCCTATTTTTTTTTGGGTGTTCTAAAATCATCTTTCTATTTCTAAATCTTACTATAAATGAACATATTTTTTTTAGTTTTCCACCACATATTTTTCCTCTCTCTTCTTTTTTCACCACTTATTATCTATCAAATCACTTTTTTTCTCTTTTCTTACCACACAACTATCCTTTTTAATGTTTTTTTTCAATCCTTAAAACCGTATAAAAAACCAAATGAGATATAAATTATGGGACGGAGGGAGTACTCACTTTGTCCCATAATTTATGTTCCATTTGATGTTTTGCACGGTTTTTAAGAAATGAAAAAAAAATGAGTAAAATAAATAGTTGTGTGGTGACGAAAGAGAAAAAGATGGTTTGATAGATAATGTAAAGTAGTGAACTGAGTTTTGGAGAAGAAGATGATTTCTATATTATTCTTGAGGTGTATAAATACAGGTTACATGCAAATATTCACCTTGAATGATTAGGGAGCTAATCCGGCTATTAGAGATATTTTGACTAATATTATGGGATTACATCAATCAAATATATGTGCATTAACACGCCCCTGCAAGCTCATGGGCGAGGACGAACATGCAGCTTGTCTCGTAACGTCTGAAATCTATGAGAGCTGACTGCCTTTGTAAATATGTCGGCTATTTGATCAAGAGAACGAACATGACGAACGACAAGATTTCCATCAGCAACTTGCTCACGAACAAAGTGATAATCAATTTTGATATGCTTGGAGCGTTGATGAAACACTGGATTTGCTGTCATGTATGTGGCCCTCAGGTTATTACATAATAAGATAGGTGGGATATCCACCGAGACACCCATTTCTTGCAAAAGCTGTTGAAGTGAAATGAGCTCAGAGGAAGCAAATGCAATGGCGCGATATTCAGCTTCAGTGCTGGATCGAGCAACGACTTTTTGTTTTTGAGAAGACCAGCTGATTAAGTTTCCACCAAAATAAATAGCAAAACCGTGTTGAGAGCGACAATCTTCTGGATCGGATGCCCAACCGGCATCTGAAAAGGCGACAAGTCGGGAATCAACAGCTTTTTGAAGCATTAAACTATTTGAGAGTGTCCCTTTTAAATATCTCAGAATACGCTTGACAGCCGCCCAATGCGTCTCGGTTGGGTTATGCATAAATTGACAAACTCTGTTAACAGCATATGAGATCTCAGGTCTAGTTATAGTAACATACTGAAGAGCTCCGACAATGCTACGATATAGTGAGGGATCAGATAGTGGGTCTCCTGTTTGAACGAGACGAGATCCGGGTTCTGCAGGGGATGATATCGGTTTTGCTCCTGACATTGAACTTCGCTCAAGAATGTCACAAATGTATTTTTGTTGAGATAAATAGAGGACATTTGATGATCTGAAGATTTCAATTCCAAGGAAATAATGTGCATCGCCTAAATCCTTCAGTGAGAAGTCCGAGTTGAGAAGTTTCACGAAGTGATCAATGAATAAATGATTGGAGCCTGTAATAATCAAGTCGTCAACATAAATCAATATATAAACCCGATGAGCTCCGCATTATTTGACAAAGAGAGACGGATCAGAGACGCAAGCGTGAAAGCCATGATGAAGTAGAGATGTCCGTAACTTATGAAACCAAGCCCGAGGAGCCTGTTTCAAACCATATAAAGCTTTACGAAGTTTACAAACATGATTAGGAAAATCAGAGGAGATGAATCCTGGTGGTTGATCTAAATAAACAGTCTCAGCAAGATCTCCGTTTAAAAAAGCATTGTTGACATCCACTTGTCTGAGAGGCCAATCATTAGTAATAGCAAGACTTAAAATGAGACGTATAGTAGTTGATTTCACAACCGGACTGAATGTATCAAAATAATCAATACCAGGTTCTTGATGAAATCCTTTTGCCACCAAACGAGCTTTATAGCGATCAACTGATCCATCAGGTTTTTGCTTAATCCTGTAAACCCACTTACAACCAACAATGTTAGCGCCCGGAGGCCGAGGAACTAAATCCCATGTACCATTGTTCATTTGTGCATCATATTCTAATTGCATAGCATGCTGCCAAAGAGGATTTTTAGAGGCTTGATGAAAGTATTTTGGTTCTTGAAGAGCCGTAAGAGCTATGGGAAGAGGATATTTTGTAGCAATCAAAGATTTTGGCTTTAAATTTTGAGTTGTGGATCTGGTGGTCATTGGGTGGCTTGAAGCATCAGGTTTTCGAAACCATGATGGTGCACCAGGGTAACCAGCAGGTGGATGAGGAAGATTCTCGGGTGAAGTTTCGGGTGGCATAGGAATCGTTGATGGTGGCCCAGAATCAGATTGCAAAGGAATGGAAGAATTAGGTGAAGATGACAACTCATCAGATGAAGATTCAGAGGGCAGTGAAACATCATTAACCATATTATTTGATGAGGATGTGATTGGGTTGGACTCAAAGTCATGATTCTGATCAATGGTGGATGACAATTTGGCCTCACTTATTGAAGTTGCTTCTTGCTGCAAGAGAGACAAAGGAACATTTATATTGGGATTTAGAGGTGAGGGAGTGTAAGAAGAACCAGAGAAATGGGCAGGATACGGAAACACGGATTCATCGAACACCACATGTCTAGACACATAACTTTTAGAGGTAGGAACATGAAAGCATATGTAGCCTTTGTGTTTAGAACTATAGCCTAAAAAGATGCAGGGAAGAGATCGAAACTCTAACTTACTTGAATTATACGGACGAAAAAATGGATAGCATAAGCACCCAAATGACTTGAGAAAATTATAGTCAGGAGGCTTTTTTGAATAAACACTCATAGGAGGACTTGAAATTCAACAGAGGTGTGGGAGTTCGGTTTGTAAGATAGACGGCTGTGTGAAAAGCTTGTTCCCAAAATTTGACGGGTAAGGATGAGTGAGCTAGCAAAGCAAGACCCTTTTCGGTTATGATTCTATTACGACGTTCAGATGACCCATTTTGCTCGGGTGTATATGGGCACGAAACTCTATGTTGTATTCCTTTTGACTCAAGAAAGGATGAGACATTTCTGAATTCACCACCCCAATCAGTTTGAAAAGCTTTGACTGTAATAGAGAATTGGGTTTGGATCATTTGGAGAAAGATCTGGAAAATAGAAAATACTTGGGATTTATTAGATAGAAAGTAGACCCAGATAAATTTAGTACAGTCATCAACAAAACTGACGTAGTACCGATTTCCATTTAAGGAAACTGCAGAGGATGGTCCCCAAACATCAGAATGAATTAAATCAAAGGGTTTCGATGAAGATTGTTGACGACTCGAAAAAGGTAGACGATGACTTTTACCTAATTGACAGGAGCTACAGACGGTGGAAAGTTTATTGCATGACACTGGTAAATGTTGATGAGAGATTAAACGGCGTAGTACAGACTCATGAGGATGGGCAAGTCGGTGGTGCCAACATTGTAAGGAAGCTCGCACACCTAGACATGCAACTGGAGACTTTGAAGTGGGTAACGGTGACGGTTGAGGTGGTCGAGGAAGACGATAAAGGCCATTTTCAACTATTCCTTTTAGGAGTGTTTGTCCCTGCAAAGTCTTGATGTAACAACAATCAGAGTGAAATTCAAGAAAAACATTGTTATCACGGCATAGTTTTGAGATGCTAAGAAGACTCTGAGAAATTTGAGGCACAAATAAAATGTTATGAAGATGAAGAGGGTTGGCAGCATGCGTAGCATTTAAAATAGAGTGACCTAGATGAGTGATGGATAGAGATTTACCGTCCCCGACAACAAGCTTGTCGTTACCTTCATAGTTTGAATGCAAGTTGAGTTTTCCAAGATCAGCTGTTACATGGTGGCTTGCTCCTGAATCAATAACCCATGGGTCAACCAAGTCAGAAGGAGCAGTAGAGGAAGCTGTAAAAGCAACTTTTCCTGAATTTTGAACTTGTGTTGTGACCCTTTTGTTTGTGGCAGGATAATCAACTAAATTTAATCGATTGAAGCAGTTTACAGCCTCATGCCCTGTTCGCTTGCAAATCTGACACTGTATGCGAGGGCGGTCCTTTGTAGGAGACAAATCATGAGAAGGCTTGCCTGCGCGTTGTGGCCCGGAAGTAGAATTCAAACGGCGTATAGAAGAGTGATTTGAAGAGCGGCCATTTTGGAAGATAATAAAATTTACAATGAGAAGATAATTTTAGGACATCCACCAAGGAAATGAGACATTAATAAGTAGAACGGAGAGAGTAATCAGATATGAAACATGTGACAACTGACATGACAAAGTAATTACATGAAATCAAATCCACCGTTGCTTAACCTGCACCATCATGAAACCACCAGCTCATCCGACGGTCCAAAAAACAACAAAAACTGTCATTTTGTCCAGGTCATCTTCTCTTTCCTCCGCATGCCACTCCCCTAGATTCGATTTCCGAGTCTGCTTAATGCTCTGCTTTTTCTCCTCAACCCCGAGAACCCAACGCAAGCTTCCATTTAACAACGCGACGAATTAACCAACAATACTGAGACTTGCCAAGCCGTTCAATTTCAAAATTCGAAACAGAAATCAGACAACATATATTGAACTTTGAAGCACAGTCTGTCTCATCAACTCTCCTGGCTCTGTTCTATTTCACGCTTCTTTTTAGTAGCTACAATGAGTACCGAATTCGAAGCTCTCCCGACCTCTTTCCGGAACTGACTGCTGTTTTGCTCTGTTTTGGATTAGTGTAAAATTTGAACTTTGTTCGTTCCAGCTGAGAAACAGATTGATTTTCACGACTAGTTTTCGAAAACGTAAGTGGGTTTTCAGTGGTCTGATCGGACATGCAGTGAGAAGGAGAAAGATCAAATCTTTACCACCTCCGACGATGGGATTTAACCACTTGGTTTTGGTTCTGTTCTTAGCTTCAACGACGCTGTTCGATTCTTCTGCTGGTTTAGCTGATTTGGGTATAGACGAAGAGATTCAAGCTTTGTTAGATTTTAAATCTGCGCTGGACCCGAAAAGTCTCTACCTTTCATCATGGACTAGTAGCAGCGTTGCTCGACTTTGCGATGGTTCGTTTGTGGGTGTGTTATGTCATGAAAACGGCCACGTAGCGAACATCTCGTTACAGGGGAAGGGTTTGACTGGGAAGCTGTCGTCTGCCATTGGTGGATTGAAGCAGCTCACTGGACTTTACTTGCATTACAACTCCTTGAACGGAGAGGTGCCTAAGGAGATTGCTGAGTTGGGTCTTCTGTCAGATTTGTATCTGAATGTTAACAATTTCTCCGGTGAGATTCCGGCCGAGATTGGAAACATGGCTAGTTTGGAAGGTCAGTGTTTGACTGTATGTTCATCAATCAATGAAAGATGTTGACTTTTTATTGTTTTGAACAAATTTGGTAACTTTTTCATTTCTTGTGTTGCAGTTTTGCAGCTGAGTAACAATCAATTTTCTGGTAGTATTCCGGGGCAGTTTGGGGCATTGAAGAAGCTGAATGTCCTTGCTTTGCAATCCAATAGATTGACGGGTGCAATCCCGGCCAGCTTAGGAAATTTGGTTTCACTAATGAGGCTAGATTTGAGTTTTAATCAGCTGTTTGGTTCGATTCCTTCCAAACTAGGGGATGCTCCACTGCTCCGGATTCTGGATGTCCGCAACAATACTCTCTCCGGCAATGTCCCTTATGGTAAAGTTTCAATTTTTTCAGACATGTGTTTCTCAAGTCATTCGTGAAATTGTTTAACTGTTTCGAATAAAAAGTTGCTACCCTGTGTTTGACTAGCGAGTTAGACTAACTGTAGAATTATGTTGCGTCCGGGGATTTCAACTTTACAGGTCTTACAGTATTTTTGGGAAATAGGCTTAATGTTCGACTCAATAATTTGTTTTTGATTAAAGGTTTGAAGAGGCTGAATGAATTCCGGTATGAGAACAACTTGGGTCTTTGCGGAGTAGGGTATGCAATGCTTGAAGCTTGTAGAATGACTGGCGTAACTAATCCGAGCAGGCCTGAACCATATGATGCCAGTGGTATACAGCCAAGGGAGATTCCGCTATCAGCAAACATAAACTTGCCTTGCAATAAGTCACAGTGCACTAGCCCATCGCGAGGCTCCAAAGGATCCGTTGTTATCGGATTGATTGTCTTTGCTCTAGCTTCATCGGCTATCGGAGTTTTAACTATAGTGATGTATCACAGAAGAAGGCAAAGGCTTATTGCTTCACTAGCTGCCTCAGGCAGTCAAGCGAGTATGGTTGACTTACCAAAAGAGGTTCAGAGGAAGAATGGATCACCGTTGATTAGTCTTGAGTATACACAGGGTTGGGATCCGTTGGCCGATTATCGGAGTTTTGGTAAGTTTCCACCAAAGGTGATGAAAAACTTCAGATTCAACCTTGAGGAGGTCGAGTCAGCTACTCAGTATTTTTCCGAGGCTAATTTGTTGAGCAAGAACAGCTTTTCAGCTATCTACAAGGGATTCTTAAGAGATGGGTCCATCGTGGCTGTTAAGAAGATTAACAAGTCCAGTTGTAAGTCGGACGACAGTGAATTCCTGAAGGGTTTAAACACACTGACAGTGTTGAGGCATGATAATGTCGTTTGGCTAAGAGGGTTTTGCTGCTCAAGAGCACGTGGCGAGTGCTTTCTGATTTATGATTATATACCAAATGGAAGCTTGTCAAAGTTTCTTGATCTGAATGATGGAGATGATAGGGTCCTCGAATGGTCAACTCGAGTTTCAATCATTCGTGGCATTGCTAAAGGTAAAATCATCCCAGCAGTTGTCTTCGTTCATTGCTTGCATTGTTCCTCTAATGGCGTTTTAACATTATTTTCTCATTTGTGAACAGGAATTGAGTATCTGCATACTCATGACTCGCAGAAACCTGCGATTGTTCACCAAAACATATCAGCCGATAAGGTTCTTATAAACAATCAGTTCAACCCACTGCTCTCGAGCTGTGGCCTAAACATGCTTCTAACAAATGACATCGTCTTCTCAACTTTAAAGGCCAGTGCAGCCATGGGTTACTTAGCTCCTGAGTACGCATCCACCGGTAAGTTCACAGAAAAAAGTGATATCTACGCCTTCGGGGTTCTAATTCTCCAAATCATATCTGGTAAAAGCGCTGTCATCAACTTGGTCCAAAACAGTCCGCATTATGCCCAAGTTACTAATTTCATTGATTCCAACCTACACGGTAGGTTCTTTGAACATGAAGCCATGAAGCTCGCTAAAATAGCTCTCGTCTGTAGCCATGAGTCTCCCACCGAAAGACCGTCCTTGAACACTATCATAGAGGAATTGGGTCAGTCAGGCTTCTAATCCATCATGTTTTGAAATGTTCAAGACGTATTTTCTCCGTACCATCATCGTCCTAATACATCCAGACCATTCCGAGCTGTAGCCAACCTCCATGTAGTGACATCCTTGTACTCAGGTTAGCAACACTGTTGTAACTGCTTTTGTTGTTGTACAAAGGCCTCATGCATCTCTAACTACTGTTAGCTTCTTCAAGATACCATCAAGTAGCTTTTGGCCCTCATCTTTCTGATAATGATGGCTAGATGATCAACTATGACAAAACTGCTTAATGCACCAAACTTTCCATGTCAAATTTTGTTAGAAGATTAATAGTTCAGTACGCACCGATGATCGGTACATTGTTGCATATTATTTTGGTAGGAAATTCCCATGTGAATTTCCAAAATCCGCATTGACTTCCTCATTAAACAAATCTTTAAGTCTTTAAGTCTTTAAGTCCTCTTCATGAGAAGCTTCCCATGTACAATGAATTTCCTTATCAGACAAAGCTTTCCAACTACATTTCATACTGTCCAAATCTTTTACTCATTTTCTGTACTGAAGACTGAAGTCTTCCCCTGCACTCTTTTTCAATTTCCATTTATAAGCAAACTTGCAGTTCTATAACTTATGTATCTAACTTCCTTATTTGATCAGGTATCCGATAAGCCAAGATCATCGACAATGTTACAGTCCGCAGCGGATTTTATTGCGTATGTCGCATCTGATTCCCTTAGTGTGTTCTGTATCTCTAATTTGATCATACTTTTCGTCTTGATCAGTAGTAAGATTAAAGGTCCGGATGAGAAAGAGCGCAATATGTATCAACCTCTACATGAGGGTAGAAAGAGTTACCATGTTTGGGAAGGTGAACATATAGTTCTTGGAGATGTACTTGGTAGAGAAGTCTCTATACTTGTAAAGGACTTGCCCCAATCGGTAATTTGCCTGACGGATTATGACCAGCACGAAACTGAGGCGTGGCGAGTTCAAGAACGGCTATCTGATGAGGACAAGCTGAGACTGGTGGAGCTGAAATTAGCTCCGGTCCAACATTCTTCTACTTATGCAAGCAAAATGAGTGACACAGAGGTGCCTGGATGTAGCAGCAACCAGTATAGTTATGAAAGTAATCTTAGTATCCTGGAAGCGCCACACGGCCAGACACAGCAAGTTAAATGCGATGAGTTGCTACGAATTGAAGGAATGAGCTTCCAAGACACCTGCAACATAATCAACAGTCATGAGGTATATGACCATGTTGAAGAAGACGATCAGTTCAGGAAACGGGTAGAAGCGTTCATTTACAAAGTTAACGAAGGACTGAGAGCTGAAATGATGCAGGCAACTATGATATGCTAGCAGCTCGACAAGCTCATGATTTCATTTTTTTGGTGTAATCCATGGCAACTTAAATTCCAATGTACAATAGGACTAAATAATAAGTACCCTGTGAATGAATGATCTCCTGAGATCTTCTGATCTACTCCCTCCGTCCCATTATTAATGTCCCATTTCCTTTTTGGGTGTTCCAAAATCATCTTCCCATTTCTAAATCTTACCAAAAATGAAAATGTCTTCTTTAATTTTTCACCACATATTTATGTTCTCTCTTTCTTTTTCATCACTTATTATCTATCAAATCACTTCTTTTCTCTTTCCTTACCACACAACTATCTTTTTAATTATATTTTCTTTCATTCCTTAAAAACCGTACAAAGAACCAAATGAGACATAAATTATGGGACGGAGGGAGTACGTCGAGCTAGAATTTTATAAAGAAACTCAGAAAATCTGTTCCTTTCGACAACTTAAAACATTTTAGAAACTATGGTAGTTGCAGATTCAGGTATGTTCGAATAAGATGTTCTAACTGTGCAACTATGTTGTGGTTGCATACTCACCATAAAGTAAACCATATCTTACTAGTGGGTCTTTGGCATTTAAATATGGCTTATGTTTGACTGGCATTTTGTTCTATGTTAGTTTGGTAAGGGCATTATTGGCCGTGATCTTTTATAAATATGTATTTTTATCATATTTTTAGTTAAAGTCTACTAGACATGTTATTCATTCTTAATTATAATCTTTATTTAAATGTAACGTAGTGTAATAATGATTATTTATTATTATTTAATTGTTAGAATTGGTCACGATTAATATTGTTCGAGCAATGTTTTTCATAATCTTTTATTATACAATTTTATTTTTAAATTCTATAAAGAAACAAAACGTCTAAGATTGGATCAATAATCTTAAATTCTGACCCATTAAGGATGGTATTGTGCCGAAGAACGGAGATTAGAGTAAAACACTTTTATGGTTTTCTTATTCCGTGTATTGTGTTATAAAGAAGTTCAAAATTCTAAACTACTATTAATGCAACTTTAAAATCGACATAACAAATAAATGTTACACCGAACCAAGCAATGCTTTCTCCAATGTGACGTACTTTTGTGTACTTTTGTGTAGTTTAGTCAAACCATGCTCCCAAACGTAAATGCAATAAAGCTGTGGAAACAGATTTGGACACTGCAGCTGCAGCTCCACCTACAATAGTACTCCCTATCAGCTGATAGACTCTCCTTGTTGTAATCGTAGATTTCATCACAATCATATCTCCCTTACTTACTTTCACACAATCTCTGTCTGACTTGTACTCGAACGTATTCACATGCAAAGTCCCCAACGAAATCAGATTCTTCTTCAGAGCCAGAATATGATGTACATTAGTCAACGTCTTGATAATGTCGTCATACATTCGTACCTTGATCTGTCTAATTCCCAAGATGTCACACGTTTTATCGTCCCCCAATCAGACAGAACTTAGATTTGCGGATTCAAACGTATCGAACGACTTGAGTCATATGAAATAAATCCAAAACATCAGTTTTTACAATAGGGTAAATTACCAAAAACCACCCATATGTATGAGTTTTTTCCAGAAACCATCCTTATCTTTGGAAATTATAAAGTCACACCCATATGTTTATGCAATTTATCAGAAACCACCCATATGTTTAAATATAATCGAAATATTAATAAAATTATAAAAAAACTTAAAAAAATACATAATTAGTTAACAAAAATCATTAAAAAATTAAAAAATCAGGATATTAACTAAATATAAATTTGAAATATAAATTTGAAATGTATTCATATGATATGTATACAAATGTGAAATTAAACTTATACAAAAATATGGTTTCTTGAAAATTACAAAAATTTACCGGCAACCATTATTGCTCCATTAAAGTTTAAAAAAATCTTAATGTCTTAAAATGAGTGTTTAAACTTTACTTTATATACAATAAAATATGTGTTTTTATGCTTTATATGTAAAAATCTATCAAAATTTATATTTGTATACGCTATGTGGCGTATGTAGTAAGTGTAACCGTATAACACACTATTATTTATTCAATATAATTATAACTACACATGCAAATTAAAAATCTTCTATTCAAAGTTATAATTTTGATATAAATGAGAAAACTAAATTTATACAAAATATGGTGTCTTAAAAATTACAAATGTGATACCATGTAACACATAATTAATAGTGGCACCATAAAAATAATAAAAACTTCAAAATTTTATAAATTTGTAAGACATCGTATTTTTGTATAGATTTAGTTTTCACATTTAATACATAGCATATGAATAAAAAGTATTGTACTTCATTTCAATTTTATTTTTATTTTTTATTTAGTATCCTTATTTTTCAAAGTTTTTTATGATTTTTTTAATTATATATGTATTTTTTAGCGTTTTTAAAAGTTTCTTTTTATGATTTTCGGTAATTTACCATTCGGTTAATTAATTAAATATGTATTTTAATGATTTTTAATGGTTTTAAATTTTTATCAGCATCAAATATTTTTTAATGAATTTTTTGATTAATTATGTATTTTTTTGTATTTTTTATCATTTTTATTTTTATTTCGATTATATTTAAACATATGGGTGGTTTTTGACAAATTGCATAAACATATGAGTGTGAATTTATAATTTCCAAAGATAAGGGTGGTTTCAGGGAAAACCCCATATATATGGGTGGTTTCTGACAATTTGCCCTTTACAAATTTATAGAATGCTATCGAAAGAAATATTTAAAAAAATCGAAAATCGAAAATCGAAAAACGTCACCGTTACATTCCATTTCGGCCAATTGAAAACATCCGCGTGGCTACCTTCCACACCAAACTCGCCTCTTCATTTCCAACAAAATCCATCTAAGCCTCTCGCAAGCCACACGCCCTTAAAATAATCCCAACAACCTACGAAAACCTCATCATATCTCTCCAACTCTCCGATGGCATCTGTATCACTCTGCAGCTCCTTCACAACCGCCATCCCTTTCGCTAAAAACCGAAGCGTTGGCATCTCTGGCACCAATCACTTCTCACTCGTCCAATCTCCAAGACGCCGTCGTATTAACGCTGCAATCAAAGCTGAAGCGATCAATCCGGAGATAAGGAAAACGGAAGACAAAGTTGTGGACGCTGTTGTTGTGTCTGAGTTGGCCAAGCCCGTCACTGCTTACTGCAGGTCTGTCACTTGTTTGTTTCTTAAAATTTTTAATAATCTAATGAATTAAGAATTTTACCGAAACATAAGTACTGTCAATATCAATAATTGAATTAATAAACGATGTTGTACTTTAAAATGAGAATTTATTAATTTTATGTAAAATTCATGTGTATTTTCACAGATGAATACCATAAGATATCGTATTTGTTAATGTGAATTCAATGATTTTGTATCTCCAAAAAGAGTTGTTTTCATGGGAAATGAATTCAGGTGTTGGAGGTCAGGGACTTTTCCGCTATGCGACGGGAGTCATGTGAAGCACAACAAGGCTACCGGTGACAATGTTGGACCGTTGCTCTTGAAGAAGTAGTTTTCATCTCTTCCAATTCGCATTTCATTTTGAAAATTGTTATTTAAATGAGATAAACTCTGCTCTTTTCTTTTTTATGTATTGATACTCGAGGAGTGGATTTTGAGAGTTGGTCTGTTTATTTGGATTGAATTGTTAACAATCATGGACTCTGGTTGAAGCTTATGTGCTTAGTATATCTTCAAGCTGACATGCTCTGAAATGCACGCGTCGAACCTAAGGAACGACGCAGCTCGTGAGATTATGATTTATATAGCTAAGCTGAATTCTCAGTTGAAATGTTATTTTGCTTTTAGTTTTTAACAGCTACACAATCGTCAGATGTTCAGATGGCTCGCTCCCGGTATATATTACAGTTAGTAAGATACAAGGTTGAAGATTAAAAGGCAAAAAATCAATCCAACATGACAAGGACTGTAGGTTAATTAAAGTTGAACTCAAATGTCTCATTTTGTTCAAGAATGCTCACCTTGTATTTTTCAATACATTAATTACGATCGGAACAACTTAGTTTTACTAAAATCTATAAATTGGTGAACTCATTATGAAACTACATAGTTTTGATACGAAATCATTTTAAATTTGACAGCAACAAGCCTTTGGATGTGAGACTTGTTCGCGACGATGTTCTTGGAGTGATCATATAAGTAGAACAGAGAAACATGCGTGCTTAAATGGCTAATACATGCTTATATGTGAGCGTTGTGACCAGTGCTACCAATATTTAGAACAAGATTCACATTTATGAGATTTTACACGATTTTTACCACCGTGTCCGCTATAAAAAAATTAAAAATTACAATTAATTTATGCTTTAAACCTTTAACCCAACACATCTTCGGGTCAATCATCTTGCGGGTCGGATCTCGACAATAAAAATTCAGGAGCTTCGTCGCAATTCACAATCACAACTCATCCACTTCCAACCGACAAACATCTCCAGAATCCTCTGGAACCATTTTCTTCCTCCATCTACTAATCTCCCTCATCTCCATCATCAATTCAATCCAACAAGACCCATCAGTTCCGTAGTCATGCTCAGCTACAAAAGATTCAAGCTTGGAATCGACGCTTTCCGTACCTTCACCGCAAAAATCAAGCCCAAAACCCTACTGGAGCCTCAGATTCCGCATACGCAATCGAATCGAGGTGTTTCCAATTTCCATCAGTTTCATTTAGAACCATCTCAAAGGTTAGGGTTTTGTAATTTCGTATCAAAAGTTGAAACCTTTGGAAATGTGAATAGGAATAGTATGTGGTTAAGTGGTGGTTTGAATCAGAGGAGGTTTTACTATGTGGATCGTTACGGTTTGCAGCATTTTAAGCCTAGAGGGTATAGAAGATGGTTTCAGAATCCTAGGAATGTGTTGATTGTTGTGTTGGTAGGTTCTGGTGTGTTTGTCACGGTGTATTTTGGTAATTTGGAGACTGTGCCGTATACGAAAAGGAAGCATTTTGTGTTGTTGTCGAGGCCGTTGGAGAGGAGGTTAGGTGAGCATACCTTTGAGGAGATGAAGCAGCAGTTTAAGGGTAAGATATTGCCTGCGATACATCCGGCGAGTATTAGAGTGAGGTTAATTGCTAAGGATATTATTGAGGCGTTGCAGCGAGGGTTGAAGCAGGAGAATGTGTGGAGGGATGTGAGGTATGCGCCAGAGGAGTTTGATTTGGAGGATGGGGGGAGAGGACCAGAAGTGATGTTGGGAATTGTGCAGGGGAAGGAAGGGAACTTGGAGGTGTCGTGGGGAAAGGATGATGAGGTTTTAGATGATATGTGGGTTCAGCAGAGTAGGAAAAAGGGTAAGGAGAAAGGAGCAAAGGCGGCTACGCAACATCTTGATGGATTGAACTGGGAAGTGCTAGTTGTGAATGAACCGGTTGTGAATGCTTTTTGTTTACCGGGAGGTAAAATTGTGGTCTTTACTGGGTTGCTTGAGCATTTTAAAACTGATGCGGAGATAGCCACCATTCTTGGGCATGAGGTGTGTTTTCTTATATTTCATCACTTTGCCTCTATCGCAATGATGCTTACTTTTGTTGAGGCTGTGTTGTTTTGTGCTCTTTGATCGACTGACCAACACTTTGATGCTGGGTGTTGGATATAAGCTTATAGAAAGCTGTTTCATCGAATGTATAGGTAGCTCATGCAGTGGCACGCCATTCAGCTGAAGGAGTTACAAAAAACTTGTGGTTTGCAATCCTGCAATTGATCCTTTATCAATTCGTTATGCCAGATCTTGTGAATACAATGTCGACTCTTTTCCTACGGCTTCCGTTTTCAAGAAGGTACGTATACATGTTCTCATCCTAAGCTTCCCAACATCTTTAACTTCATATTTTTATTCAGTAGAGGAAGCAACTCATCAACGTAAGCTTTTTAGGAAAAAACTTGTTGTGACATTATTTATTCGATGAAGTAAAAACTACGATGTTGTTGCATTACCTGTAACTATTGAAGAATTGATCACTAATACTCAAGTTGCCTAAATAAATGTTAGCTGTCATGTTAATCTTTAGGCAATGTTAGTCTAATCACTTTCCGAATTGCAATCATTCAGGATGGAAATGGAGGCAGACTATATTGGATTGTTACTAATGGCTTCAGCTGGATATGACCCTCGAATAGCGCCTAAAGTTTATGAGAAACTTGGTAAAATCACTGGTGAATCTGCGCTAAGAGATTATCTGTCAACCCATCCTTCTGGAAAGAAGAGAGCTCAGTTGCTAGCTCAAGCTAAAGTCATGGAAGAAGCCCTCACCATTTACCGTGAAGTTGCTGCAGGACGTGGAGTGAAGGCTTCCTTTAGGCATATATAAATATCAAATCCCTGCATAATGAAATCGATAGTTTTTTGTGTCATCAAGGTATGCATCCATTACATTTATATTCAGCTGGCAAGCAATTTCCCCCCAATCATGTTAAAGCAATGCTTTCTTGATGCTTGTTGCCTGACAGATCTTTTCTCGAGTAAGCATGTGATCCTTGAAAGTTAAGCTCGAGCTTGTAAGGTGCATGGTATTATGTATCCTTTTTTTTTGATTGACAAATCCTGGTATAAACCAGTGAAACAGCCAAGGCTAAACAAAAGCAGAGATAGAAACAAGGCTCATTAAGAGAGGGTTAAACATGTATCCTTGAATACACAATTCAATACTGTGCCATCACCCATCAGCTACTTCTATAAGCTGTGTACTGTCTTATAGAAGAAGTACATGTTCACTTTCAACTCATGGAATATAACTCTAATCAATTTGTAGCTTTCTACTTCTTATATTATACCAATAGATGTACATGATCGTGTAAGACATTACCAATATAATTATGGATAAACTCCAAAAAGTTGGTTGTGGTGGTTATATGGTATTTTGACTTGGTGGCTTGCTCTGATCAAGCAGCCCGGTAGCAATACAATTCCTGTGCCTTGACATTGCCAGACTGACCGGACCGGTTTCAACCACTTTAATGCCCCCGTGTCGCACGGGTTAAAAGATCAAGCCACTCGAGACTCGACCTTGGCACTCATTGATAATTCAAACTACTATACTAACGTAAACATAAATAGAGAATCTCTCTGGTGGATCCACTACTATTTGGTGGATCCATGAGTCCATTTATTAGCCCTTGGATGGTTTAAGATCAATGGTGTAAAAAGAGTCCACGTGTCCCACTAACTTTCTATTGAAAGCTACCTAAAGAGCAAATTCGGAATAGTTGCATTTTAATTAGTTTAGTTAGTAGTATTTAATGCAATGATTAGATTGTTCATTTAATGCAATCCCTCTCTCCTTACAAACCCACCATTTTCCCTCTCTCCTTAATCAATCCCTCTCTCCTTACAAACCCACCATTTTCATAATTCAAACCCTCTCTCCTTAATCAATCCCACCATTTTCATAATCCAAGCATTTTTATTTCCCCACCATTTTCATAATCCAAACCCTCTCTCCTTAATCAATCCCACCATTTTCATAATCCAAGCTTTTCATTTCCCCACCATTTTCATAATCTCAATCCATTCTAACACGTTTGTAAACCAAATAATCCCACTTTCAACTGCATTTTAACTGTTGCACCTCACATGTGCACCGTACTATTGCACTTTATAGTTGCATCCTATAGTTGTATTTTTTCCCACTTGCACTTCAGCATGCAGTCGTCCCTGTGTTGTGTTGCATTGCATTATTTTCAACAAAAATGATATGCTTCAGTATCATTTTACCTAAATTGTGTTCTGTTCGCAGTTGGAAATCACAGTTGTATGGTAACGGATGATTCTCATTGTTTAGTGACTACATCGCCGAATGGGGGAACATTTTGGACTCAATGCGAAGATCAATGCGAAGACCATGATTTTAGTTATCGCATTACATTGTTGCATTTCATATATGCATTTCACACATGCATTTAGATCTTGCATTTTGCAGTTGCATTTTTACAGTTGCATTAAGGCTACAAATGTGTTTCGTGTTCATTGTATTGCTATTTTTGTATAAATTTAATATGTTTCCATATCATTTATCTTTTTTTGTGTTGTGTTGGCAGATGGTAATCATAGTTGTACGGTAACAAATGATTTCCATTATTTAGTTATCGCATTTCATTGCTGCATTTCACATGTGCATTTCACACATGCATTTTGATCTTGCATTTTTCAATTGCATTTTAGAGTTGCATTAAAGCTACAATTGTGTTCCATGTTCATTGTGTTGCTTTTACCCGGTGATCAGTGCTAAAAATGTCAATTTAAATCCCTACTTTCATGCTTATTTCCTATGATTTGAACGTTAAATATATTACTTTTGATACTTGGATTGATGTTTCAGGTCAAAAACGCGATTTCATCCTTACGAGGAGCATAAATGGAAATATGAGGAAAAACACTTGACCCGAGCTAAAACAAGCAAAGACTCATGTTACTCGACCGAGTAAATACACTGCTCGAGCAAGTCTACACGTGATAAAGACTCTTCATATGGATTCCCTTCATTACTCGACCATTTATTACTATTTATGATGAGTGGATAAGCTAGACCTTTCATTCCACTCGAGTGATTTAATACAAAGGGATAAGCAAGACTCTCCATTTGCTCGACCATTTATGACGAGAGGATAAGGAAGACCTTTCACTCTACTCGACCCCTTGGATTGCTCTTCACTATAAAAGGATCACAATTGACACCGAGCAAGGGTTGGCTTTTTGTTGGAGAAATTGAAGTGACGGCTACTCGAGAAGAAGACAAGCATCGATCCACTTCGTTCTACGACGGTTCTTTGTTTCAATTTATTTCCATTCGAGTATATCTTGTATTACCATCTATGAGTAGTGAGTAGTCGTCTTATTCCGGGATCCTACGGATCCCGTGTGGATCTAACTCGGTTCTTATGTGATGGATGAATTTCTACTTTTGTTATGCAATTATATTCAATTCTACATGCTCTTATTCATATGTTCATGTTAATTAGTTAGCATTAGATGGATGCCTAATTTCATGAATTGCCTAGATTAGGAACCAACACTAGCAATGGCTTGAGGTGATTAATCAGATTGATGTAGAATTGACACTAACTACGGTAGCTATGAATGGTAGTACGTAGGTGGATGTTATTTGCAACATCGGTAATCGTGAGCATTGACATACACATAGTGGAGGAGTTAATTTATTTGAAAGACTTGTGCTAAATGTGTTTTTGATTATTAATATTGCCTGCAATGGTGGGGTGTTAATAATTAAGAATAATCGAGTTTTGCCTCAACGGAGGGATTCGTAGTGTATGATGTGTTGCTTGAGTGATGACCCGAGGATGTCGGCTCACTCATAAGCGCACATGGTCTATTCTCATATATCGTATAACATATTTAGATTATGAAATTCATTGCATGAATTGAGTGATACACACGAGTGAAGTATGATTCTGGAATATTTTCTCATATTAGAAACCAATCTATTTTAGTACTTGCATAACTTAGGAAACAAAACAATCATATATCTGTTTGAATAGATAAAATACATCGCTAATTATCTAGTATATGCACTGTGTTTGCTCTCTTGGGACGATACTCGGACTTCCGAGTTTATAAATTTTGTTTGACTACTACTTGACCCCTAAAACGAATTAGACAAATATAAAGGGTTAAAAATACGTTTGTCAAAATGGCGCCGTTGCCGGGGAGCAACATTTGAGTGCATTATTAGTAATAGTTAGTAATTTTAGACTATTCATTTTTCTTCTGCTAGTTATTATTTACTGCATTTCATTGCTTTTGATCTCTTCTTGGTTCGTGTGCACTTTGCAGGTTGTGGTGACACTATATGCCAAAGAAAACTCCGAAAGGAAGAACTCGCAAGAAAACTGCAGTAATTGAGGAATCTAGTAGTCCAGACTCTCAACAAACAATTCGTGATATTCAACGCCAGGTTACAAGGGCTAAAAAGGCACAAGAGTTTGGGGCAATACCTTTAGCAGAACCGATGGCGGAAGAGAATCAGCGCAAAACCTTGGAGGATTATACTATTCCTACTTTCATTGAAAACCGTTCTGCCATTCGACCTCCAAATGTAGCAGCCAACAATTATGAAATAAAGACATCATTGATTCAGTTGGTGGCTAGTGAACCTTTTATTGGAAGCCCGAACGAGGATCCTAATAGACATCTCACTCAGTTTATGAATAAGTGCAATACTGTTAAGGTTAATGGAGTGACCCAAGATGTGATCTACATGCGCGCATTTCCTTTCTCTCTTAAGGAAAGAGCACTGACTTGGTTGGAGAGTCAAAAGCCAGGAGCGTTCACCACTTGGGAGGGTCTTGCCACAGCATTTTTGAATAAGTATTTTCCCCCTTCCAGGACAGCTAACTACAGAGATCAGATTTCTATGTTTAGACAACGTGATGGAGAAACTATTTATGATGCATGGGAGCGTTATAAGGAACTTATCAGAATGTGTCCACATCATGGCTTACAAGAATGGCGCATAGTACAAACCTTTTATCAAGGAGTGAGTGAAGCATCTCGCATCGCTCTAGATCAAGCAGCTGGAGGTTCTTTGAGTCGCATACCCATCGAGGAAGCATATGATGCAATTGAAAATCACGCTCAGAATCTTCATCTTTGGGCAAGTGAGAGAGGTAATCCGCGGAATAAAGCTCTTGCAGGTAACGTTTACTCTATTCGATCTGATTCTGCATTTAACGATTTAGCTGATAAGGTTAATAATTTGGTTGCCAAACTTGATACGTTTAATCCTGCTTCATCTATGCATGCTAACTCGACAGTTTACTGTCAGATGTGTGGTTGTTCTTCTCATTTTGCAGATAATTGTCCTTCACTCTCTCAAGAAAGTGATGTGCCAAATCAGAAGAGGCTAATTTCGTGGGTAGAAACCAAAGTAGTAGCTTTACTCCAGGAACCTTGACCAACCCTTATTATCATCCAAACAATAGGAATCACCCTAACTTTTCTTGGAGAAATAATAACCCTACCCCACCAGGTTTTCAGACCAAACAACAACAACCTTCATCCTATCCACCTAGAAACCAGTACCAAAACCCATCTCATCCTTCTGGTCAACCTGCACCTACGCCTCAACCTACACCTCCACCCAACCAATCCAACATGGAAGCTATGCTTACGCAAATCTTAGGGTGTTGTGCAAATCAGAAAACCGAAATGGATCTATTACACAAGAGGATTGACCAATTAACAATTCAGAACAAGATGTTAGAGACTCAAGTAGCACAACAAGCTAGCACCTCCTCTAGAGAACATGGAAAGTTACCATCTAAGCCTAATCCGAACCCTAGAGACATCAATGCCATATCTCTTAGAAATGGAAGGCAATTGGAGCCACTACCTGTACGCGAAAAGACTAAAAAGCCAAATGATAGAGAACCCGTAGTGGATTCAGATTTGACCGATAAGACTAGGGAGGAGGATCAAAACCCCAAAGTGAGTTTACCTGCTGTAGAACCACCTCCATATATACCTCCAGTCCCATTTCCTCAAAGGTTGGCCAAATCAAAAACAGATAAGCATTTTCAACAATTTGTTGAAATGATTAGGAAGATTTACATCACCTTACCTCTGACCGAAGCTATGACCCGAATACCAACTTATGCAAAGTTTATGAAAGACATTCTCACCAACAAGCGTAAGATTGAAGAGCATGAGACAGTGGCGCTCACAGCCGAATGTAGTGCTATCATTCAACGGGCACTACCTCCAAAGCTTAAGGATCCAGGGAGTTTTTCTATTCCCTGTATAATTGGTGATGTTTCTTTTGATCGTGCTCTATGTGACTTAGGTGCTAGCATTTCATTGATGCCATATTCTTTGTGCACTAAGTTGAATTTGGGTGATCTTGTCCCTACTACCATTTCTTTGCGTTTAGCAGATCGTTCTTCTAGAATTCCGAGAGGGATTCTTGAAGACGTTCCGGTTAAGGTTGGAAACGTCTATATTCCAGTTGACTTTGTTGTTCTTGAGATGGAAGAGGATAATGATATACCAATTATTTTGGGTAGACCATTTCTAGCTACTGCTGATGCTGTTATTAGTGTTAAAAAAGGATCAATAGAATTTAATGTAGGTAGTGAGAAAGTGACATTTAATCTACCAAAAATCTGCAAAGGGCCCTCTTTATCCAATGATTGTGATAATATTGATTGTGTAGATTTTTACGATACATGCTCACTAACCACATTTCAGTCTTATACTTCAGCACCAGGATGCCCGAATCCAATGAGCTTACTAGCCTTAGAGATGAGGAAAAGAACGAAGAGAATTTAAAAAATGGTAAGGAGTCTTGTAAGGTAGAGATGAAACCTCTACCTTCAAGCCTCAGGTATGAATTTCTTGATTCTGATCGAAATTATCCTGTTATTGTGAATGCTACTTTGAGTGATGTCGAAACTGAAAAATTGCTTGTTGTTTGAGAAAGCATCGTAAGGCTATTGGTTATACAATTGATGATTTAGTTGGCATTAGTCCAAATATTTGCATGCATAGAATTCATCTAGAGGATGGTGTTAAACCTTCCAAAGAGCACCAACGACGATTGAATCCTAAGTTGAATGATGTTGTTAAGAAAGAGATTCTTAAGTTGCTTGATGCTGGCATTATCTATTCTATTGCTGATAGTGAGTGGGTTAGTCCAGTACATGTTGTTCCTAAGAAGGGAGGTCTTACAGTAGTGACAAATGAAAAAATGAATTGATTCCTACTCGTACTGTCACTGGTTGGCGCATGTGCATTGACTATAGAAAGTTAAATAAAGCTACACGTAAGGATCACTTTCCTTTACCTTTTATTGATCAAATGCTAGAGCGTCTTGCTAATCATAAGTTTTTCTGCTATCTTGATGGGTATAGTGGATTCTTTCAAATCCCTATACATCCTCAAGATCAGGAGAAAACAACATTTACATGCCCTTTTGGAACATTTGCATATAGACGAATGCCGTTTGGTTTGTGTAATGCACCTGGCACTTTCCAACGTTGTATGACTGCTATATTTTCTGATTTTATTGAGAGTACAATGGAAGTGTTCATGGATGATTTTTCAGTGTATGGCTCGTCATTTGATGTGTGTCTAAAGAACCTTACTCTTGTTTTGCAACGCTGCATTGATACTAACCTTGTTTTGAATTGGGAAAAGTGTCATTTTATGGTACAGGAAGGCATAGTTCTTGGACATCTAGTATCGCATAGAGGCATCGAAGTGGATAGAGCAAAGGTGGAAGTGATTGAAAAATTGCCTCCACCTAAAAATGAAAAAGGCATACGAAGTTTTCTTGGTCACGCAGGTTTCTATCGACGTTTCATCAAGGATTTCTCTAAAATAGCTAAGCCACTTACTGATCTTTTATGTCATGATGCAAAGTTTATATTTGATAAATCATGTTTGGATGCATTTCTGACACTTAAAAATGCCTTGATTTCTGCTCCTATAGTGCAGCCCCCTAATTGGGAGCTGCCGTTTGAACTAATGTGTGATGCTAGTGATTTTGCAGTGGGAGCAGTTTTAGGTCAGCGCATTGATAAGAAACTACATGTAATCTACTATGCTAGCAAAGTCTTGAATTCTGCTCAGGCTAATTATTCCACTACCGAAAAAGAAATGTTAGCAATTGTCTATGCATGTGAGAAGTTCAGACAGTACATGATTGGGTCGTTAACCATAGTATACACTGATCACGCGGCAATCAAGTATCTGCTATCAAAGAAAGATTCCAAACCTCGCCTTATTCGATGGGTTCTTCTTTTACAAGAATTTGATTTGGAGATAAGGGACAAGAAAGGTGCAGAAAATCATGTTGCTGATCACCTTTCTCGGCTCGATCACACTGGGTTAGAGCTTGATAATAATGAGTTACCGATCGCAGACACTTTTACTGGAGAACAGTTGTTGAAAATCACTACCGAATTTGGTCCATGGTATGCCGATATCGTAAATTATTTAGCATGTGGATTACTTCCTCTTGATCTCTCATATCATCAGAAGAAGAAATTTTTATCTGATGTCAAGAGGTATGTTTGGGATGAACCATTATTATATCGTCTGTGTGCTGATGGTCTTTATAGAACTTGTGCAGATGAAGATGACATCAAAAACATCCTTTATCATTGTCACTCATCACCCTATGGAGGACATGGCGCAGGAAATAAGACAGCTGCAAAAGTTTTACAATCTGGATTTTATTGGCCTACTATTTTTAAGGATGCTTTTGAGTTTGTCAAAGCTTGTGATCATTGTCAGCGTGTAGGAAACATATCAAAGAGGCAAGAGCTTCCTCAACAAGGCATTCTTGAAGTTGAACTTTTTGACGTATGGGGGATAGATTTCATGGGTCCTTTTCCACCTTCTTATGGAAATCAGTATATTCTTGTGGCCGTTGATTATGTTTCGAAGTGGGTTGAAGCAATTGCTACACCTACTTGTGATGCAAAGGTGGTGATAAAAATGTTTAGCAAGATCATATTTCCAAGATTTGGTGTTCCGCGAACAATTATCAGTGACGGTGGTTCTCACTTCAAGGAGAGAAATTTTGACAATTTGTTGAAGAAGTATGGCGTATACCATAAAGTAGGAACTCCGTATCATCCTCAGACCAGCGGGCAAGTCGAGGTATCTAATAGGGAAATTAAAATGATTCTTGAGAAAACAGTTTCTTCATCCCGAAAGGATTGGGCGTCAAAGTTAGATGATGCTTTATGGGCATACAGAACAGCTTTCAAAACTCCTATCGGCATGTCACCTTTCAGACTTGTATACGGAAAGCCTTGTCATCTCCCTGTCGAATTCGAACATAAAGCTATGTGGGCAGTTAAGTTACTCAACTTTGATATGAGATTGCTGGTGAGAAGAGACTTCTTCAACTAAACGAGCTTGACGAAATACGGCTAGACTCTTATGAGAATGCTCGTATTTACAAAGAACGAACAAAGCGTTGGCATGATAAACGAATTGCTCGTAGACAGTTTCTTGAGGGTGATCATGTTTTGTTATTTAATTCCAGACTCAAGCTGTTCCCAGGAAAACTCAAGTCACGTTGGTCTGGTCCCTTTGAGGTAATAAAAGTTTATAACGATGGTCACATTATCATCACCGATGGAAAGGGGAGCACATTTAAAGTTAATGGACAACGCCTTAAGCATTATCACTTTGAGAAGACTACAAGTCCTACTCCTCCTCTAAAGGGATCCCAGCAAGGGACTTTAGAGGAGTGATTTCTGATGCGTACGTTTATGTCTCACCAAGACGTTAAACTAGGTCTTTTCGGGAAGTAACCCGCTCTGTAAGTATTTATTTTTCCGCACTTTATTGCTTTCTAGATTAGGAAAAATGCAAGTGTGGGGTAGAATATAATTTGGGGTTAAATTCTTTCACTCGATCGAGTAAACTACCAACTCGACCGAGTCACGTCACCCAAATTAATATAGATTAAAAAAATTTAAATGAATTCCTATTTCATTCGATCGAGTAAGATTCTTACTCGACCGAATTGAGTCGACCGAAAAATTAAATAAAATCGTTTAAATAATTTAATCCCCCCTCATTCGATCGAGTAGAAATCTTACTCGACCGAATCACACCACCCAAAAACAAAATACAAAATATAAAAAAATTCAGAATTAAACCCTTGAAAAAAAAAAATAATAATATAATCAATTAAATTCTGTATTTTGGTCGAGCTCACTCGACCAAGTAAGAAGGTCACTCGACCGAGTGAACCTGCACTTAAATTAAAATTAAACCCTTCCATTCGGTCGAGTCATCTGGTTCACTCGACCGAATCAAAACTTCAGAGTACTTGACATCTGCACTTGTTTGAACATTTAAACTTGATTATCTCTCACGTTTTGCTTTGTTCATTATAATGACAAATCTTTATTAGCATTGCAAGAATGATATATGTGCAGCGCATTGGAAAGTCAAGATACGAAGAATAATGTCAAGAACGAAACACTCGACAACCAGCTAAGTATCTCTACACCTTAATCTTAATTTATTGCTTAGGGACTAAGCAAAATTTTAAGTGTGGGGTGGGGAGTAGTATGCATACAAATTTTCATGATATATACATTGCATACTTCAAAATTTGCATACATCCTACTATTTAAATGAAAAACACTTTGAAAAATGTCAATTAAACATTCTAAACAATACTAAGCACTTAGATTAAAAATGTTTGCTGAGAAACTCATGAATTGAAATTTTTTTGAATTGAACAACATTCATGATAGAAAATTTATTTCTAGTGACTCAACATAAGAGCTTGCCTAATTTGATTTTTCTTAGAAATTTTTGACATAACACTTGAGAAAAGCAAAGTTTTATCCAATTTCATAGAGGAAATTTTTGAACAATACATGGATAATATTTCATAAAGTTATTGTATTGCCTTTAGGTGACTTAAGCATATCTCGTAATATATGGTGCATTTGTTGTAACACTCGAGTTAATGTTTTGGCATCTAGTCAAGTCTTAAGTGTGGGGTTATCCAATAAAGTCGAGCATTTGCCGAGGGTTAGGAAGGTAAGTTCCCCCTTGAAAGTATCTGCTTTGTCAAATCAAAAAAAAAAAAAAAAAAAAAGAAAAAAAAAAATTGTTTTCCCCCATTTAAGTCCTTGCTATTGCCTAAATAATTTCGCGACTCGAGTGAAGCTGTCGAGTGATAACCATTGAGAATTGCTTAAGGACGATCCTTGTACTTATGTACGTAGGCATTACATGCTTTTGAAAGGAAAAATTCATGAAATATGTGGTAATCATCCGGAATTCCTCTACTCTTATGGATTACGACGTTTAGTCTAATTCTTGGGCAAGAATTTTTGACCTTGACCTTATGGACTAGCCCTTGCTAGCATAGGTGATTGGTTCGGTAAGACTCCTCTTGAAAATTGTGTTTTGCTTTGTGATTTTCGGTGTAATTTCGAAATAAAGAGAAGATCAAATCAAGGTTAGTTTCTTATTGCTCGAGTTACGTTGAAATTTATGACTATCGTGATTTGAAGTGATTTTCAATAATTTCTCGTGCCATGAATTATCAGCTATACTTTGAAGTGTTTTTGATTAAAGAATAATGCAAAAGAATGGTTGTTGAATTGACTATTTATGTAAATGAACACGATGAATGGATGATGTTGCAGGATTTGTGAGTATTCCGTTATCTGAAAACTCTCACGAGACTAAAACTCGTCCTCTAGGGCAGCCTAGAGGTTTAAAGGCTTAATGCATATGCTAAATGCATTCGTGATTTTCTACGACAGTGAACTAGGATTAGAATAAATTTAGAAATCTCAGGAGTAAGAAATAAGCTTAACACTTGCTCGGGACGAACAAGGATTAAGTGTGGGGTATTTTGATCAGTGCTAAAAATGTCAATTTAAATCCCTACTTTCATGCTTATTTCCTATGATTTGAACGTTAAATATATTACTTTTGATACTTGGATTGATGTTTCAGGTCAAAAACGCGATTTCATCCTTACGAGGAGCATAAATGGAAATATGAGGAAAAAACACTTGACCCGAGCTAAAACAAGCAAAGACTCATGTTACTCGACCGAGTAAATACACTGCTCGAGCAAGTCTACACGTGATAAAGACTCTTCATATGGATTCCCTTCATTACTCGACCATTTATTACTATTTATGATGAGTGGATAAGCTAGACCTTTCATTCCACTCGAGTGATTTAATACAAAGGGATAAGCAAGACTCTCCATTTGCTCGACCATTTATGACGAGAGGATAAGGAAGACCTTTCACTCTACTCGACCCCTGGGATTGCTCTTCACTATAAAAGGATCACAATTGACACCGAGCAAGGGTTGGCTTTTTGTTGGAGAAATTGAAGTGACGGCTACTCGAGAAGAAGACAAGCATCGATCCACTTCGTTCTACGACGGTTCTTTGTTTCAATTTATTTCCATTCGAGTATATCTTGTATTACCATCTATGAGTAGTGAGTAGTCGTCTTATTCCGGGATCCTACGGATCCCGTGTGGATCTAACTCGGTTCTTATGTGATGGATGAATTTCTACTTTTGTTATGCAATTATATTCAATTCTACATGCTCTTATTCATATGTTCATGTTAATTAGTTAGCATTAGATGGATGCCTAATTTCATGAATTGCCTAGATTAGGAACCAACACTAGCAATGGCTTGAGGTGATTAATCAGATTGATGTAGAATTGACACTAACTACGGTAGCTATGAATGGTAGTACGTAGGTGGATGTTATTTGCAACATCGGTAATCGTGAGCATTGACATACACATAGTGGAGGAGTTAATTTATTTGAAAGACTTGTGCTAAATGTGTTTTTGATTATTAATATTGCCTGCAATGGTGGGGTGTTAATAATTAAGAATAATCGAGTTTTGCCTCAACGGAGGGATTCGTAGTGTATGATGTGTTGCTTGAGTGATGACCCGAGGATGTCGGCTCACTCATAAGCGCACATGGTCTATTCTCATATCGTATAACATATTTAGATTATGAAATTCATTGCATGAATTGAGTGATACACACGAGTGAAGTATGATTCTGGAATATTTTCTCATATTAGAAACCAATCTATTTTAGTACTTGCATAACTTAGGAAACAAAACAATCATATATCTGTTTGAATAGATAAAATACATCGCTAATCATCTAGTATATGCACTGTGTTTGCTCTCTTGGGACGATACTTGGACTTCCGAGTTTATAAATTTTGTTTGACTACTACTTGACCCCTAAAACGAATTAGACAAATATAAAGGGTTAAAAATACGTTTGTCAAAATGGCGCCGTTGCCGGGGAGCAACATTTGATTGCATTATTAGTAATAGTTAGTGTAATTTTAGACTATTCATTTTTCTTCTGTTAGTTACATTATTTACTGCATTTCCTTGCTTTTGATCTCTTCTTGGTACGTGTGCTCTTTGCAGGTTGTGGTGACACTATATGCCAAAGAAAACTCAAAAAGGAAGAACTCGCAAGAAAACTGCAGTAATTGAGGAATCTAGTATTCCAGACTCTCAACAAACGATTCGTGATATTCAACGCCAGGTTACAAGGGCTAAAAAGGCACAAGATTTTGGGGCAATACCTTTAGCAGAACCGATGGCGGAAGAGAATCAGCGCAAAACCTTGGAGGATTATACTATTCCTACTTTCATTGAAAACCGTTCTGCCATTCGACCTCCAAATGTAGCAGCCAACAACTATGAAATAAAGACATCATTGATTCAGTTGGTGGCTAGTGAACCTTTTATTGGAAGCCCGACCGAGGATCCTAATAGACATCTCACTCAGTTTATGAATAAGTGCAATACTGTTAAGGTTAATGGAGTGACTCAAGATGTGATCTACATGCGCGCATTTCCTTTCTCTCTTAAGGAAAGAGCACTGACTTGGTTGGAGAGTCAAAAGCCAGGAGCGTTCACCACTTGGGAGGGTCTTGCCACAGCATTTTTGAATAAGTATTTTCCCCCTTCCAGGGAGAAAAAGAGAGAGGACTATAGCGATGCTGGTTATAGAGCAAGGGTCTTGCCACTGACTTGGTTATAGAGCATTTTCCCCCTTCCAGGGAGAATAAGTATTTTCCCACAACATTTTTGAATAAGTATTTTCCCCCTTCCAGGGTCTTGCCACTGACTTGGTTATAGAGCAAGGACCGTATAAGATTATGACCAAGGATACCCCCCCCGTGGAGAAAAAGAGAGAGGACTATAGCGATGCTGATTATAAGGCTCTCGAGAAAAATAACCGTGCTATCAAAATCATTCTCCAAGCATTGTCCGACGCTGACCGCCGAATCTGCATCACTTACAAGACTGCTAAGGAGATGTGGATCGCTCTTAAGGACCTGTACTCAGGTAATGTTGATGTTCAAAGGAACAGGATCCTTGCTGTCTCAAAGGACTATGAGACAGCGGTGCAAGGAAAGAACGAGTCCCTGGAAGATTTTTCTGGCCAGATTCAAAGGATATGTTGGACAGCTGCAGTTTCTTGGAGAGACTATACCAACCTGGAAAGTCACTCATCAATTCCTCGGAGCACTCAACTCAAAATGGGACAGTATCTCCATTGCGTTCCAAGCCCAGAGCAACATAAAGACTATCACTTTAGAGGAACTTGTTGCTCGTCTTCAGAGTAATGCTGGAATACATCAACGAAAGGTTGAAAGAAGAGAGCCGAACAAGTATGAAAAGGACAAGTCCCTGGCTTTGAAGATTGAGAAGGCTATGGAACTAGCTGAATCCGAAGAGATGCCCGAAGTGGAGGACGTCAATCTTGCTATGCTGACCCGCGCCTTCAAGTTCAATAAGTTCAGTAATAACAGCAACAAGAAAGCAGATAAGAACGCCACTGATAATGGGTCTGGAAAGATACACTGCTTCAGATGCGGAAAGCTAGGACATATAGCCAAGAATTGCAGAGTAAAGCTCCAGGACGCCATGAAGCCCGAACAGAACAGAAGAGCAATGATCGCAGCTTGGGGAGCATCTGATGAGGATACTGGAGGAGAATCTGAAGAAGAAACATGTCTGATGGCTCATCCTGAGGACGAGTCCCCCAAGGTAAAAATTCCTACTACTGCTAAAGAAAAATATGATCAAATGGCACTTGCTTTGCAGTTAATGTTAGATACCAATGAGGAATTAGTAGCTGATATTGCCAAACGTGACGAACAAATCCAAGAAATGCAAGAAAACCTTGACGGATGGACCGAAAGATCTAATCGGTTCGAAAAGGAGCTGAAGAAAGGTAAACGGAGGTTATGTGATGGTCATGAGGATGAGATTAGAACATTGAAAGACAGTAATGAGACCCTATCACGAGAGAAGAAAGAAAATGACGGTGAGATTACTGCTCTCAAGGATAGGATCCGTACTCTAGAAGATGACAAGGTCACATTGAACAAAGAGTTGGAGAAGGCTCGATC
>QZGG01002133.1:0-44431 GCA_006409495.1 Sedum album
TGTACTCTTCACAGTTGCGGATGAAGTTTAATGGGATTCTTGAGAAAATGGTTGTTGACATAATTTTGAGGGAGAAGATTAGTGGTCAAGTTGATCAATATGAGAATGTAAGGGGAAATTTTGCTACGCAGTTGGCTATTAAAGGAAGAAAGTCAAAGAATCCATGTGAGTATATTTTAATATTGATTTGTATATTGATTTTGATGAAGTGCTCGTATTTTGATTTTGACTTAATTATTTTTAGTTGATTGGTGGAGTGCTTTTGGTGGTCACACAATTGAACTTGCAATGTTTGCAAAAAGAATTGTGGGTTTATGTTGTTCATCATCCGGTTGTGAACGTAATTGGAGCACTTTTGAATTTGTAAGTATTTTTTATTTTGTATTATATTTTTGTTATGTAATGTTTTGTTATGTTTTCAACTTTATAATTTTTTACTATGCAAACTATGATTTTCTCTAGATTCACACCAAGAAGAGGAATAGATTGGAGCATAAGCGCTTGAATGATTTGGTGTATATTCAATATAACCGAAAGATTGCAACAAGATTTCAAAAAAGACGTGAAGCGAATACTAATTTTGATCCACTTGTATTAGAAGATTTTCAGTGGGAGAATGAGTGGGTGAATGGAGATGTTATTGATGTTGGTGAAGATGAAGAATTTTGGAATGCCGTGGATAGATCATTGGATGCATCACAAGGTATTGAGAATCGTCGTAGTACTAGACGAGATCATGGTAGTGGCTCTTCTTTTCAAGTAGATGTTTCATCCGGCATCGAGCTAGAAGAAAATACAAATCTATTTTAAATGATGATATCGAAATTGATGATGATCATGAAGACATACCGATTACATCCACTCAAGGAGTTAGTGATCGTTAGACCCGTGATGCAGTGGAGCTTGATGACTACATTTTGTAGTTCCATTTGAGTTAAACTTCTTTTTGGCAGTGGCTCTTCTTTTTGGCAGTGGCTCTTCTTTTTTACCAAACACTAGTTACCGATTTGGATACATGGTTACTCATGAAAATAACTTCATTTAAATATTAAACTAATATTTCATGATAAAATATATTTAAAATTAATACTCTCTCTGTCCCATAATGTTGACCCACTTGTCTAATATCTGTGAGGTATTTTATAATGAAATGGGACAAAAATAGTGGGACGGAGTGAGTACAATACAATACAAAAAGTCGAGCGACTATTTGGCGACTAGTCTACGACTAGTCATGACTTATCGACTTATCGAGTTGGTTGAAGCTCCTCGACTCGACTCGACTTGGCGACTCGACAATCTTGACATTGACAAGCAATATGTGTTAGAGAAGCGCTCCACTATAAAAGAAACTACCGATCATTTCACTCACCATCATTTATAACATGACATGTGTCCACTTTCTTTGCAAGTGGATAACATTCAATTTCACCAAATCAAACAAAACTCAAATATACACGTGTCATGTTATAAATGAAGCCACGTGAAGGGATAAATGGTTGATATTGGCGCATGGATGCAAATTAAAGTAATAGATGTAGTAGAGAGCTTCTCTTGTGTGTAATCTTTACTATATTTAAAACATAAGCATCCCAATTGACGGTTATAGAAGCCACAATTCGGTTTCCGATTTTATCCTTTAGAAAAAAATAAACCTAACGTAAAATAATTAAAAACAAAAGGGCATAAAGGTAAAACACATCAAGTTATGGATGTCTACAACACATACTTAACCCTAAAACAACCGTCCGCTCCGCATCTCCCCCAACCATCATCTCTCTCAATCGTCACTTCCGTATCATCTTTTGTTGAAATGCATCTTCTCCGTAGTTTGCTTAGGTTGTACGGTGTTTTTCATTTTTCTTCTTTCTCAAATCAAGTTTGTTTTTTCTAGAGTTTTTCTTCTTCAATTCGGGACTTTGGTTTGTAAAGAACGAGGATGTCGATGATTATTTTAAGTGGAGATTTATTTTGGTTTTCGATGGTGTACTAGATGTGTATTTTTGATTTACTGCAATTTGAATGTGTTGAAGCATGAGATTTCTTTGATATTACGGAATGTTGTTTATAGATTTACAGATTGAATATTATTTAATGTTTGAAATTAGAAAACACTACTATCAGTACGCTTTCGCAATCTTTTTTTATAATATGTAAGTATTTTTCTTCTCTCGAATAAAAGTTTACTGATAATATCAAATTACACAACAGTTTCTTCATTTATGTTCATATTTAGTGTAACGTTGTTATATTACATCTCAAATAAAAAATGACAATTAAGACTGTGCAAAGAGGACTAGTCCTATAATTTGCTTTATCATTATTTAATTTTATATGATTAATGTTATCCAATTTTTATATAATTTGTGGAATCATACATTATATCATCATAATTGCTAAACTAATATTTTAATAAATCGTTTAATCATGAATAATAATGCTGCCTAGGTGACGCTAAGTCGTTGTGGCGGTCTCAGAAGGGTAAGGCGCTACTCGCCAAAGGTCAAGCTCGCCATATCGTCGTTAAGTCGTCGCCAAATCGTCACCCCGCCATAAATGTCGCCAAATCGACGACAGTGGAAAACTGAACCGTCATATTTCTTCCAAAATCGAATTAGCAAGAAGAGAAAAACAAGTTGACGAAATCTCAGACAATTCTTCACTTCCGTTGAAGACGACGCCACAATTCTTCACTTCCGTTAATGTCGATTCGTTATGTTGCTTTAATTTCTCACTTTTGTAACCATATTCATACTAATTGATTAGGCATATTAATTTTAATGTGTTTATCCATTCAATTAGATAAAGAAACTATAATCTAAAATAGTTTAATCTTCTTATTAGAAATGTTATAATTTTTTTATTAGACAGTTTAATCTGTATTTTTTTAGCTTTTGATATGAAAAGTTTTGTTAATTTAAAGTATATAATTCTCATCCTTGTTTATATTTTTTTAATTTTAATTAAACTTCAATTTATTTGTCTAATTTTAAATAGGTATCATGTCAGAAGATATAAGGATTCCGGGAGTTGACTATACAAAAGCAAATGATCCAAAGTACAAGGCAAAATCGTCAGATCCAGGTTGGAAATACGGATATTGGCCTGATAACAACATAGATAAAGTTACATGCATTCGTTGCGGCAAGGTTATTCGTGGTGGTATTAGCCGGTTGAAGAAGCACTTGATAGGTGGAACGGCGATGTGACTAAATGTCCTAACACTACTTTGGAAATAGCGAAAGAATTGAGAGATTATAATGCAAGTAAAAAAAAAGAATATTGTGCTGGACTATGATGAGGGTGGTGATGATACGATTGTTGACATTACTCAAGATGGCATGGATAATGATGACTCAAACTATCATCCGAGCTCGGGAACTATTTCACGAAGGAAGAGAGCTGCATTTCAATTTTCAAAAACCGGAACCTAAAGACTCCAAAATGTCAAAGAGTGTTGTCTCTATGCTGATGAAAAGTCCAGAACAGGTTCTTTTCTCTTTTAACTTTTAATATAATTTTTGTTCATCATTTTATAATAAACAAACTAATAATTTTTTTTTGATTTTATGTATGCAACAGGTTGTCAACGAAAGACATGCTAAAGGTACAACACAAACTACCATTCAAGCTTGTATGAGGACAACTGAAGAAGAAAAAAAAAGAGCACACAAGTATATTGCTGATTTTTTTATGAACTTCTTTTAATGTTGCAAATTCCAGAAGTTATGAGGTAATGGTGGAGGCTATTGGACAGTATGGATCCGGGTTGAAACCGCCCAACCTTCATGAGTTGAGGACTTCATTGTTAGAGGAATCAGTTAAGGATACAAATATTTTAAGAAAGAATCATGAAGCTGCATGAAAAAAATATGGATGCACTCTTATGTCCGATGGTTGGACAGATAAAAGACAAAGACATCTCATTAATTTTTTGGTCAATAGTCCAGAAGGTACATATTTTTTGAGATCAGTTGATGCTTCGGGGGGAATTCATAATGCACATATGTTGGCTACTTTACTCGACACTCATATTCAAGAAATTGGCGTTGAGCATGTTGTTCAGGTAATTTATATCAACTGTGTGTATTATATTATAACGTGTTTTTATACTCACATAACACTTTTAAAATATGTTACAGATTGTGACGGATAACGGCAAATTATAAAGCGGCGGGTAAATTATTGATGGAATAATATAATACTTTGTATTGGACTCCGTGTGCTGCACATTGTCTTGATTTGATGCTTGAAGATATTGGAAAAATGGATGACTTCAAGAAAATCATAGAAGACGCTCGAATGGTGACTACATTTATCTACAGACACGGTCGTGTGCTAGATGCCTTAAGAAAGTTGTCTCAAAGAGATTTGGTAAAAACTGGAGTTACTAGATTTGCTACTGCATTTCTAACATTGCAGAGTTTGTATAGACAAAAGGAGTATTTATATCAGTTGGTAAATGACGAAGAGTTGATCCTTTAGTGCTAGAAGACATAAAGCGGAGCAAGGAATGGGTTGATGCCGATAGAGAAGAAGAAGATAATATGGACTACGAACTTGAAGATTTTGCACAACATAGAGTATTTACTGATGATGTAAATACAGTCACCACTTATAGTCGACGTCGTTCATCATCTTCGAATCAAGTTATACTTAGGGATGCACAAATATGAACCGGACCGACCGTAAATTTACGGTCCGGTCCGGTCCCAGTCCAAATACGGTCCGGTCTACGGTCCACATTTTTTAGAAATTACGGGTTACGGTTCGGTCCGGTCCAAGAAATTTACGGTCCCGTCCGGTCCGGACCGTAATATAAATTAAATAAATTTAAATTTTAAAAAAATATTATTTAAATAGAAATTTATTAATAAAAATTAATAAATTATACATAAATGTTACCAAAAAATATTTAAACAATTAAATAAAACATCTATAAAATTTAAAATATATAATATTCAGATTTTAAAATTAATTTTTTTAATTTAAAATTAAATAATAATAGGAATTACGGGTTTACGGTCCAAACCCGGACCGGATCGTAATTAGACGGTCCGTAACGGTCCGATCTGGTCCACGGTCCTCATTTTTGAAATTTTACGGTCCACCGGTCCGGACCGGTTGTGCATGCCTAGTTATACTAGATGACGAAGAAGTGAAATATGATTATGGTTTGACAAGTTCTAACACCATTAATAGCGATACTCATGCACAAGATGAAGATGGAGATGCTTTTGAGCTTGATGAGTTTGCTTGGATTCAAATTAATTTTAAATTTCTTTATTAAGTACTGACTTCTTCTTTTTTGAACAAAATTATTAAACTTTATGGATATTTTAGTTTAAAATAATTAATTTATATTTTAGAATTTTTAAAGCATAATTTCTTATACATATTTAAAATATATGTAAAATACATCAAGTCGCTGTAAAACGTTATGGCGTTCGCCAATGTCGCCAAGGCGTCTTGGCGATACTCTAACGTCGAAGATCGCCGTAACACCGTAAAAATACTGATTTATTGGTGCTAAAAATGTTCAAAATGATATTTTTATTTAGCGAATAATAATAAAATTGCTCATTAAGGGAGTTCCTCATAAAGATGATTGAAATGTTTGATGAGTGTGAATGACCAACATACACAAAAGAAAAACCAGCATCAACAGACCTACCCTATAGTTCCGGCGATGGGGCCGTCGATGGAGGTGTCGGCGCCGACTCGACTGCGTCTGGTTACGCATGGAGTCTCGCGTGGCTTGCTCTCAGCGTTTGCCGTGGCTTGCGTTCCTTTGGACGCGTGTCCAACCAAAGTTCCAGCTTCTGCCTTCTGCGCCACGTCATCCAGCCTTGTGTCTATCTTCCACGCGTCCTCCATTTAAATTGGTCTGAGTTCGATCTTTCGGGCTTCAGTCTATTTTTTCGGGTACTGAGGCCAAGTACCTCATCCACACTATGCTTAGTTTAATTTTATTCTGTGTTCGGGGTCTCCATTCGTTTGTACGATTGGGACTAAGTCCTCTTTATGTACCGTTTGAGCCTTGTGCTCTTTTTATAAAAAAAAACAGACCTACCCTATAAAAGTATCTAATAGCATAATCAAAAAACATTTCATAAGTGAGATATGCCTAATTATTATTTAAACATTTACATTACCAACTATCAGCATCGGCAGCTCCCTCATTTAACAGATAACCAAGACCAACTTAAACACCAGTTACGTTATCATCATATGTGACAGCTGACACATCTCCTCATATCATCAGATGCGGCCTCAAGACGAACATTGTGCACAATTGCCAAATAAAAGTACGAAAAATCACAACAATAAAACAAGCACATCCACAAAATCAAATACCCAGTAGTAAAGTCGCAGATTCATAAATCACTCAAGTGTATATTAGTTTATCTGAGAAGAAACAATATCTTCCATAAAACACTTGTCTTCTTAACAACATATAATAGATTTAAACTGTGGATTTGATGGAATTTAGGGGCATCGCAAGTGGCGCAAAGTACTGGAAATCAGTGGTATGCAGGAAAACACAAACTCATATTTTGGATTCATAGCAGAAAAAGGAACGAGATAAATGTATTACACTTGACAATTATTAGAATAATGTTGCACAATAGCATCGGGATGAACTTATCATGTTTGTAGGTGAAAAAAGGGCATCAGACAAATCGTTTCCACGGAGCTCATCAAACCTGCAACATTGTACAAGCAAGATGAGATGGTGTACAAATATTCCACCCAAATCAATTTAAGTCATCATCCATTCTTACACAGTTGTATCATAAAGTATTTGTGGAATCAAAAAATACTGCAGCTAGCATTGAGAAGTCGATACACTAATCTAACTACTCTCGACCAGCATTAACAAACTAAATTACATTCTTACGAATAAAACAAAAGCATCATCATAAACAGGGCATCAATTAAGAAATGAGAAATTCAACAATCTATACCAGCCATTGAGATGGGGATCAATGAGCACCGTGCTGCTTGGCGTGCTCCAAATGACGACGCTCTTCAGGAAGCGCAATCAGATACGACAAAGCCATACCACCAAAACAAACATGAAGCAACGGATCAACCGAGCTGGTCTGGATGTACTTTGCGTGATAGTTATCCAATCCTCTCTCAATCGAAGATTTCACGTAACCGATCGTGAATTTCTCCTTCAAATACGCCGGCAGCTCCCTCACCTTCATGCTCTTAATCCCCTCGTAGAATCCCCTCATCGCCATTTTCCCCAATTCTCAATTTCAAACCCTAATCCCCTTCTTCTGCACAACTATTTCTTAGTTATTACACATTGACACCAAATCTATGGCTTAATTGTGATCAGGTCCTTAGGGTTTGGAGATGTGACAATGAGATGGACTGTAAAGCGTGAAAAGAGCGGCTGTTGTGATGTGCAATGGCATTCTTCCTCTTCCCGCGTTTTTCGGATGAAAGCGAATGCTCTGATCTGCAGCTTTGGATTGATTGCGGTGATTGATTCAAATGGGAACTTTTGAGAGCTTCAGGAAGGCGTACGGCGCACTTAAGGACTCCACCAAAGTTGGCCTCGCTAAGGTCAACAGCGAATATAAGGTTAGCTGGTCAACATTTTCGATCATCTAATTTTTGAATTGTTTTACAAGTTATGTTTTTGTGTAGGATTTGGATATAGCTGTTGTTAAGGCGACGAATCATGTGGAGAGGCCGCCGAAGGAACGTCATGTTAGAAGTGAGTTTAGTCTTTTTTCTGAAATATGATGGAATGTGGTTTGATTTGTTGTATTGTGTCTGGTGAATTATTTGCAACTTGAGAAATGTTATGATGATTATATTTGCATTTTTGTTGGATTGGTGTAGAGATATTTTCCGCTACATCGGTTGTGCAGCCTCGGGCAGATGTGGCTTACTGTATCCACGCACTTGCTAGGAGACTGTCCAAGACACGTAATTGGGTGGTAATGTTTGCTCATTATTTATTCTTCGATCCATTTGGATGGCCGTAATCAGTTGGTCGAATAAATAAACTTGACCTTGTTTAGGTTTGACATGTTCAGACACTGATTTGCATAGTTCAATTTTTGAACTTCTAGTATGTGTTTTATTTGCAGGTTGCATTGAAGACGTTGATAGTAATTCATAGAACATTGAGGGAGGGTGACCCAAGCTTCAGGGAGGAGTTAGTAAACTATTCCGCTAGGGTGCACATTCTCCAAATATCCAATTTTAAAGATGATTCAAGTCCTCTGGGTAAACATATACATAATTACTTTTACCTTGTTCATTGCTGGAAAATTGATTGAAAATGCTACATTTACTTCTGTTCAAAATGTGTAACATTCTAGTGTTTTAATGGGCAGCCTGGGATTGTTCAGCATGGATTCGTACATACGCATTTTTTCTTGAAGAGAGACTTGAATGTTTTAGGACCTTGAAATACGACATCGAGTCAGAACGGTTGACCAAAATATCAGCAGGGGCGACTAAGGTATATGTATGTAACACTCCCTTAACTTCATCATTGTTGCTACGACAGTTCATATGAAGAAACATGTTAATACTGAGCATGGTTAAATTACAGGCGCACAGCAGAACACGACTTTTGAGTCGTGAAGAGTTATTGGAGCAGTTACCAGCCCTTCAGCAGCTTTTATATCGTCTCATTGGTTGCCAGGTTTGAACACATCTACTTTCTGTTTTACCAACCAAGAATGCAAGGAATTTCTAACTGTATTCCATTTGAACAATTTATTTACTTATTTTGTTGCAGCCAGAGGGAGCAGCTTGCTACAATTACCTTATACAATATGCTCTAGCTCTGGTACTTGTAACTTAACATAGCCATGATTGTTCATCTGGTTTTATCGATTCAACCTTCCCAAAACTGTTTAGAAACCCCTACATATTCTTTAGTTACAACTTTCTGGTAATGAGCCCTATTCACTAATATCATCTACTCTTGTTTTTAGGTATTAAAAGAGAGTTTTAAAATATATTGTGGCATCAATGATGGGATCATCAATTTAGTTGATATGGTATGCAAAAATGTAGTGTATTTTCCATTTTCCTTTTAATTATATAATTAGTAATTGAAAACAACATATGAGTAATTGGTGTTTATTCTACTCCTATTTTCCAGTTCTTTGAAATGCCTCGGCATGATGCAGTTAAAGCTCTGAATATTTATAAGAGAGCTGGGAAACAGGTTCCATTGGCATCTTAGATCCTAATTTATCACTGATTTATTGCTTACATTTTTATGCTAGTGTGTTTATTTAGCTTATTGCAATTTCATCTATGTTATATTCTGTACAGGCTGAGAGTTTGGCTAACTTTTATGAGTTTTGCAAAGCTTTGGACCTCTCCAGGAACTTCCAGTTTCCAACTTTGAGACAGGTGTTTTTCAGAATTCAACTAAAATCAAAGTTTTCATTGGATCGCAATCTGGATGCAATAAAAATATGCTTTCTTTTGTTTTAATGTTATAGCCACCTCCTTCTTTCCTTGCTACAATGGAAGAGTATATCAAAGAAGCTCCGCAAAGTGGTTCCGTGTCAAACAAAAAGCTGGTATGAAGAAATAATCAAACTCAATTCCTTTATATTTTGTTCCATGGTGAAGAACCATATACATCCTCTAATCTGCATCTAAATTGCAATTTCAAAGTAAATCTTCTGTAGTAAATGTTTATGACATCAGGAAAAATTAGGATGATAAAGCGATAAATAGAAATTCTCTCTGATTCATGTGTACTAAAAATAGGAATATCAAGAGAGGCCTGAAACACCACCAGAAGAAGAAGAACCTGAAGAACCACAAATACCTGAATCTCCTAAATCTGAAGAGCCTATAAATGAAGAGGTTCAAGAGGACAAGCCAAGTGAAGATACGCAAGAGGGGCCCCAGGTTAAGGAAGAGACAGAACCTGCCCCACTTATTTCCACAGACGATGTTGGGGATTTGCTGGTACTTGTCTATTTATTACCCTCAAATAGGTGTTTAAACTGGAATGATAGGCATAAAATAAATTTATGCATACTCGTCACTCGAATTTTTTCATTTGGCAGGGTCTGAACGAAACCAATCCGAAAGCTCTCGAGTTAGAGCAAGCTAATGCACTAGCCCTTGCAATAGTTCAACATGGTGAGTTACTTGTAACAGTGAGACTAAAGATTACTTGGCACATGATTTGTCTTTATCTTAGCAAGCTTATTTTTCTTGATTTATTTCTAACGAGATAAGAAATTGTAGGCAACGAACCAGTCTCAGAAAATCAAGTTTTGAATGATTTTGGAGCTAGTTCTTCAGGGTGGGAGTTAGCACTTGTTACCACTCCGATGACCAGCAATAACCAGATGGTAGAGAAAAAACTGGTTTGTTCCCTGCACCTATAATGTTATTAGCTTTATATGTATTAGGCCCATTATTAGCCCATTTAGTTTCCTATAAATAGCTAATTATATATTACGTATGAACTCAATTTTGCATCATATGAAATCCTAGCCGCTTTGTATTGTTTCTGTCTTGCTTGATTTCTACAGTTTTTGCATAATTCTTTCTACTAAAGACGTTAATGAAACGGTTGGTAAGTAGATTTATCTAGGTGTGTTTCTAATGCTTTACTTTTATAGGCTGGAGGATTCGACAAACTATTACTGGACAGCCTATACGAAGATGATCATGCCAGGAGACAACTGCAACTCCAAAATGCTGGGTACAACTATGACATGTCAATGCAATATCCATCATGTGCTCAACCAGATCCATTTGCAGTGTCTAACAACATAGCACCGCCATCGAACGTCCAATTCGCCATGATGCAGCAGGGACAACAGCAAATGATGTTTCAGAATCAACAGTACCAAATGACAATGTACCAAAACCAACAGCAGAATAAATACCTGCAGCAGCAGCATATGCTGCAAATGGACGCCTCCAACCCTTTTAGCGACCCCTTCAGTCTCCCAACTAATGCGGTCCAGCATCCGGGTGGCCATCATTTGCTCTGAGCTTCATTTTATAGTTCTATTTATTTAATATGTTGTCTGAAACAAAGTTAAATAGGATAGGCTTACAGATATATTCATACATGTACCATTGATTAGCACCAAAGCCAAACTCATAGTTTGAAGCAAGACCCTGCTGGTCTTAGAACCATTGTCAATTTGAAAAGTATTAAGGCCTGTTGCCAATACGGCGTTATTAATAAAAAAATAAACAACCAAATGAGAGTTGGGATCATGGAGGATAAATAAATATTGTAAGCGCAAGGACATAATCTCAGTCGTTGATTTGATTAATTTAACAATTGCGATTAAATTTGGTTTTTAATTAATAGCGGTTGGATTTGTAAAAAACACGGACGGTTGGATTTGACGGTTATTTTTTTGGTTAAATTTCATCCGTTAGATTATTAGTAATCAACGATGGAGATTATGTCTTACCATCTTACATAAGATTAGATGTTCTTCTAGAACTTCATCCATTAGAATCAAGTTCATTTATAATAGGCTTACAGATACATTAATGCATGTAGTTTTTGAATAGTGTTCAATTACATTAGCACCTTAATTTATAAAGATAAATCACATGATAAAAAATAGTTAAGAATTAACGAAATTAATGAAATAGCGACGGTTAGTATCAGAGAGAAGCAAACGTCGTCGGTAAGCCCTAACTCACCCTTTTGCTCAAAAATATCATTCGGACGCGGCCAATCTGAATTTCCAACTCCAATCTGCTGTTTGAAAGCAAAGAAGCTGCCTGCTGTGCGTTGAGCGGCGTATCAACTGCTGATGAAGGTATTTCACGGAAAGCGTTGTATCTCGACATTGTGTTTTCTCTCTCAGAGAATTAAACAAACAGGTAGCATGCATCTCTTATTTTTCTCCTCATGCCAATTTTTATTTCAAAGGTTCCTTCAATTACATTTTATGACTGTAAATCCATTTCTAATCTTTTGCACTGATTTGGTGTATTGGGTTTTGTCAGAGTTGTTTGATATCTGCTTGTTGGTTGTAAATGTTTTGAATCCTGCTTTGAACATGTTTTATGCACTTTGATCAGATAATGAAATTGTTCAAATGTTCCGTGTACCTGCTCCAAGAGATGAAATCCAGTTTTTTCCAAGGAATCGCAAGGTCAATCAAAGCAACGGATCAGGGAGGATTTTAGATGAGAGGTTTATCAAGATTTTGAAGATATTCAAGTGGGGTCCTGATGCTGAACGCGCTGTTGAAGTGCTCAAGCTCAAGGTGGATCAGAAGCTAGTTTGCCAAGTGTTGAGTGTGGATGTCGAGGTTAATGCTAAAGTTCAGTTTTTTAAATGGGCTGGTAAGAGACGCAACTTTGAGCATGATGCTACAACATATATGGCTCTTATTCAGTGCCTGGAGGAGGCTGGACGTTTAGATGAAATGCTGAGAACGATTCAGGATTTGGTGAGGAGTAGCTGTATTATTGAGCCTTCTGAGCTGTCTGATATCGTCAGGATTTTGGGTAGGGCTAAGATGGTAAACAAAGCAATCTCAGTTTTTTATCAGATCAAGAATCGTAAGTGTCAACCAACCGTGAGTACGTACAACTCCATTTTCTTTATGCTTATGCAAGAAAATCATTACGAAAAGATTCACGAGCTCTACACTGAGATGTGCCAAGATGGCAGTTGCATCCCCGATACTGTTACTTATAGTGTGGTCATATCAGCTTTCGGAAAGTTGGAACGTGCAGATTCAGCCATAAGACTTTTCGAAGAAATGAAAGTGAATGGTTTGCAACCTACTGCTAAGATTTATACGACATTGCTTAGCATTTACTTTAAGCTGGGACTCATAGAGCAAGCTCTAGGTTTAGTCCAGGAAATGAGAGACAAAAATTGTCCCCCGACTGTTTATACTTACACAGAGATAATCAAAGGTCTTGGAAAAGCGGGGAGGATCGACGAAGCATGTGATGTATACCGAAAAATGCTTAAAGAGAGGTGTCAACCAGATGTTGTGCTAATGAACAACTTTATAAACATTTTAGGGAGAGCAGGCCGGTTGCCTGATGCAATAAAGGTCTTTAATGAAATGGAATCCTTGCAGTGCGCTCCAAATGTTGTGACTTATAACACTTTGATCAAAGCTTTCTTTGACTGCAAAGCTTCAGCTTCTGAAGCCTTGTCGTGGCTGGGAAAGATGAAGGAAAGTGATATTTCCCCTAGTTCTTTCACTTACTCTATACTTATTGATGGCTTCTGCAAGACAAATAGAGTAGAGAAAGCACTGATGCTTCTCGAGGAAATGGATGAGAAAGGATACCCTCCTTGCCCAGCTGCTTATTGCAGTCTTATCAATAGTCTTGGGAAAGCAAAAAGGTATGAAGCTGCAAATGAGTTGTTCCAGGAACTGAAAGAGAACTGCGGAAAATCGAGCTCCCGAGTATATGCAGTGATGATAAAGCATTTTGGTAAATGTGGACGCCTAAGTGAAGCTACAGATCTTTTTACGAGATGAAGAAACTAGGATGTAATCCTGATGTCTATAGTTATAATGCTCTGATGTCGGGGATGGTTCGGGCAGGCATGATAAATGAAGCCTACACGTTGCTTCAGAATATGGGACAGAATGGGTGTGCTCCCGACTTGAACTCCCACAACATTATACTTAATGGCTTAGCAAAGAGTGGAGGTCCCCAACAAGCTATGGAAATGTTCACAAGGATGAAGCATTCAGATATTAAACCAGATGCAGTCTCTTACAACACTATTCTTGGCTGTCTGAGTCACTCCGGAATGTTTGAAGAAGCAGCGAGGCTCATGAAAGAGATGAATACTAATGGCATTGAGTATGACCGTATAACATACTCGTCTATTTTAGAGGCGGTGGGAAAAGTTGATGAAGATCACAAATAAACACAGGTCAAGCAGCCTCCGTTGGACAATTTGACAATTTGAGATTTATCTCCAAATTCATCTGCTTTCTTTATTTACTGGTAAGACCACTATTTCAACTTGTTCTCTCAGCTGAATGATACCCATCTCTTAGAAAAAATTGCACAAAAGTGACATCCTCATCTTAAATTTGCATATGCTGTGAATTTGTTCATCACTGTAACTTCAATATCTTGAGTTATTGACAGGATGAGCTCTCACTCCCCAAAAGTTAATGCCGCCATCATCTATGGGTCATGTACGTCTCCTATTCTGTAATTCTTTGGGATTGCATCATTTCTGGCTGGTTTCATCAACATGGTAGAATAAATGCTACCACAGGTCAGCCATCACCTTGGGGAACATTTAGCAAAGACCCAAAACATGGACCTTGATTGATCCATTTGTTGACTGCGTCAGCCATAATCAGTTCGTCGAATAGTTAAACTTGACCTTGTTTAGGTTTAACATATTCAGACACTGATTTACATAAATTTGAGATGACATCTATGCGTTTATTTGCAGGTTGCATTGAAGACGTTGATAGTAATCCGAGCTTCAGGGAGGAGCTGGTAAACTACTCCACTAGGGCGGACGTTCTCCAAATATCTAATTTTAAAGATGATACAAGTCCTCAAGGTAAATATATACATTATTACCTTTGCCTTGCTCATGCTGGATTATTGGTTGTAACTGCTATATCGACTACTGTTTAAATGCGTAGTAGTCTAGTATTTTATTGGTCAGCCTGGATTGTTCAGCATGGGTTTGCACATAGGCATTTTTTATTGAAGAGAGGCTTGAATGTTTTAGGACCTTGAAATACGACATTGAGTCAGAACGGTTGACCATAATATCACCAGGGGCAACTATGGTATATATATGTAACGCTCCCTTAACCTCATCACGCTTACAAAAAAAGCTTCATCATGAGTGCTCCGACAGTTTATATGAAGAAACATGCTAATACTGAGCATGGTTAACTTACAGGCCCGTAGCAGAACAAGAGTCGTGAAGAGCTATTGAAGCAGTTACCAGCCCTTCAGCAGCTTTTATATTGTCTTATTGGTTGCCAGGTCAGAACACATCTACTTTCTGTTTTGCCAATTAAGAATGCAAGGAATTTTATGTACTCCTATTTTTTCTCACCATATTTATTTGGACAATTTATTTACTTATTTTGCAGCCAGAGGGAGGAGCAGCTTGCTACAATTACCTTATACAATATGCTCTAGTTCTGGTGCTTGTATGTATGCCATTATTGTTCATCTGGTTTTGTTGACTCAACTTTCCCAAAACTGCTCTATTCTTTAGTTACAACTTTCTGGCCATGAGCCTTATTCACTTATATCATCTAAGTTACAACCTTCTGGGCATGAGCCCTAATCAGTGTTCACTAATATCATCAAAGTTCAATAAGCATAGGCTTACAGATATATTCATACATAGATCAGTTCATTTGAGATTCATAAGCACAATATTTTTATGACCCTTTAAGACATCGTTGTATTAGTAACGAACTAATGGTCTACAAATCGCACTTTTTCAATTTTTATTTTTTATGCAAAAAGTCAATGTGTGTACAAATGCACATTGAAGTGTACATTTAATTAGTTCAAAAATAAAAATAAATTATTTCAAAATGCAAGTTCAGAGGGTCGAAGAGAAACTGCACTATATTTATAAAGAGGGATGCTCTTTTGAGATCCTATTAAGGGGTGAGACCCTGAGATTCTCATCATGCTCGTTGGTTGAGTTTGCTTTAGAGTTCAGATTGTGCCACGTGGAGGTGAGAGAACAAAAACAGCAATTTCTCTCACCTCCGATTTCGAATTTCTCTCAATTTATATCAAGTGCTGGTTCAATAGCAGCAAAGTCACACGTTATATATACAAATAGTGAAGCTTTAACGTGGTGATTAGAAAAACAGTGACAATGAATTACGAAATCAAAAATCTATCTTTACTTTTCTAGAAAGTTTAAGTAACTTAAGCCAAAAATGGATGGGAATGTTCACCTCAACAAAAATAGGAGACTTTCACAAACAAGTATCTAAAACCCCTCACTAAACCCGCTAATGTTTCCGAATGATGTAGGGATTTTGATTTAAAATTTTCTGTTGATAGTAATTGCATCATCTTCAGAAGAGAACACTGATTAATATGTTCATCTTGAGAGTCTTGTCCGCAATGCAAGAGACTTATTTTGTACTCATTCATTTTGTAGCTCCAGAGACAGAACCTACATAAACATAAAAGTGGATTCAGATCATGTGCAACAAAATCTATTTGCTACGAATCAAAATTACATAATTTTAACAAAAGGTTCAGTCAAAACTACGTAGAATTGTAGTATAAAACGTCAAACGACATGGTTTTGATACTTGCAGCACCGGATTCGAGTCACATAAAAGTTTGCTGGTACATATACTAGAAATCTTAACTGGAGTTAATAAGAGCAAAATTTTCTGAACTTATCCTACATATCGCTACACTGAAGTTCATAATGGAATTCCAACAGTCAGACAGTGTTGACCACTAGCCAGGCAAAGATGGTATACATGGAGCATTAGTCCTGGGATGGTATCAAGAACAACTGGTGGTTAAGGTACACTTGTCATCTCAGTTTTCAGAGTGTAATCTTTTGGCACGGCGACGCGCATGGTGTTTATGGCTATTTTTTTTAGGTTTATAACTGCAAACACGCACAAGGACAACATCAATATAGCTCAGTGAAACATATAGCAGTTAATACCATATACGTATGTAGCACAGCACACAGTAATCTGCTCACCTGACTAGACTTGTATACAAATTGACAATAACAATTGCTGGAAGTGCAAATATAGCAGAAGCCTGACACAGTGAGCATCAAAATGATATTATTTGTGTTAACACAAAAAACATAGGGATGTTGGGTACAATCTACTTATCAAGGTATTAAACATACCAAGTACCACACTACGTCCTTATCTGCAAGCGGTCTACTGTACACATGACCATTTAGCAATTCAAGTACAGTGTCTTGCACCTAGATAAAGGGAATCAAAGCTCTTATAAATTATTTGCAAATATTGCAAAACTTTAAATGAAAAAAATTACTAAAGGTATCTGACAGGAAATGTATAGCTAACCTGAGTATGGTGCACCATCACTGATCTCACAAGCCTTGTGTAGATGTTAAAAATTTCTCTTGTATAATGATTTAAATCACTAGTAAGTTTGTCAAATTTCGGTTTCGATGTAACTGATATTTGAGAGAGGTATGGCTTCAGAAATTTTGTAGCTTCCTGTTGAAAGACAACTGCTGTAAGACACACAAAGGCCACCCAATTTCAGATGAATGGGACATATATCAACATTCCCAAAACTGAAAGAAGACAAATTCAACAGATGAAGAGGGGTTTTGAAATTCGGCAAAGCATTGTTCCAAATGAACTACAACCATTAACCATATAGGTGTTCATTTGGATATCCACTTTTTTGCAAAAGAGAAAGAAGAAATACTCTTTTAGACATCAAAAATGCACTATATTCGACACGTTACAACCTATTTTATTATCAACGAAATCATAAGTTTGACTACATGTACATGATAACACGAGGTTGCTAATTCCTAACCAAAAGGTCTGCAAAACGTTGATATTGTATATCAATTTTTTTACTTGTAGCATGCATATTATTTACAATATCAAATGAGTGCACTCAACTAATATTTTAGTTTTGTAAAGAATCCATGGCAATGCTTTGTGATTTACACCTTAACTACATTGATAAACATGTAATGAATTGAACCAATTATTAACTATCTTATTACTTTGATGTGGGGGGCAGCCAACTCCAGAATTATGTCCTTCACAACTGAAGCCTGCAAGTGTAATTTTTACTCAGAATTGGTAATTATAACAAGGGACCTCAACTTTCATTGCCCTAGACGACAAGAAGATAGATGTATAACTATTAGACTAATAATGGACGCAGATATTAGTGAGGTTTAAATATTGAGCTTCAGCAGATTGAAGGGAGTAACAAGTTCACCTTATGAATGGCCCAATCCAATCCTGGTCTACCATGTTCAGTCCATACTGAGAATAAGTACATCTGCAAAGCATAAATAATCAATCAGAAGTAGAAAAACAGTTGTCAGTGTTTGCACGAGCAAAATAAACTGGCAATGATCAACTGAAGCTGCTAACCATGGCAAAAACCAGGCTCCATAGATCTAATAACGATTAATGACCATGCAAATCTTATATGAGAAAATAAAAAAGAGTTATCTTTTTGTATAGGAACTACGAAGAACTCTAGAATTGTACAGGACTTCAGAAACACAAAAGTCTGCCTTCAAAGCATACATACTTAAGTTCAATGAGCCAAATAATAAAACATGTGATAAAATTATCCTATTTTCTCAACCTAAGAAAATATGTATGCTGTTGCTGTATTACCTGGTTAACTTCCTCAGATGCTAAACTGGCCTCAGATTTCAGCTTCAGAAGTTTTTCCTATGTCCAGTAAAAGTAAAAAAGTGATCAGCTTGTCGAAGGAAAATGAATGATTACAGAAGCATAATACTACATTACTACCTCCGCTAACAGAATATCATGCTTGATTTTGCTTATAATGGTCCTTTGTTCATCATTGATCTTCTGAAGCTGGAAGTTCTCAAGATAGAAGTTATTAATCACTAAAACCCTAATGTGGAATAACGTGAAAAGGAAAATATAAGTTAAAATGGTGTTGATATGGAGTCCAAATTATAAGACACTTAATGGTAGAAGAACAAGTGGAATAATTTAATGAATAATATTTTTGCTGTATCTCGTAGTTAGATATAGTCCCACAGGCTTACACTCTCTCGTTTGTGGTACAATTCCTTGATCTTTTTCTCCACTTTGTTTAAATGTGCTTCCACATCATACTTCTTCTTTACCTGTGCTTCTATTTCCTTTCTAAGATTGTTAGCCTGTAAAATGAAAAGGGTTAATATAGGATGAGAAGCAAAAATTGTCAGAAGAAAGAAATAGCAACAATAACCTGGTTGCTAAGCTCATCATCTTTTGCATACATCTTTTCCTTTTGTTCCACTGACCCTTTCTGCAACGAAACTTTTACCAAAATTAACTACACATGTTTCTTTTCTGAAATGTGGCCAGTGGGCTGTGCAACAGTTCAATTAACAAGCTCGCCTACTATGTATATATGAATAAAAATACTGAGCTGTTAAACACAATGCAGTAAAACATAAATGCCTTTTTAACATATTCGAACTGACACAAAAGAGTTATGATTGAGATAAATAAGAGTAGGATATTACCTGAAGGGATTCTATCAGATTATTCAGTGAAGCAATATAACCTAATTTTTGCTCAATGTTCTTCTCCATGGCCTTGATGCCATCATCCTTACTCTTCAGCTCCTCCACTCTCTCATCAATTCTTGTTTCTAAAAATACATAAGAAAATAAGGAGTCTTCAAATTTGAAATTGTTAGGGTTTACGAGTAAGCGAAAGTGAGGTACCTAAGGTGGAAATTGTGGAACGGAGTTGGTTAAATTCGTTACCGAGTGGAGAAGCGGCTACATCTTCGGATAATGTATCTGATCGGACGAAACTGAAGAAAATAAGAGTTATGAAAATAAGGAGTTGCGGTGGTGGTCGTGGTGACATCGTCGCCGGAAGTTGACCACGAATCCGCACAAGCAGTGCGTCCAGATCCGGTGTTTCAATGGATGTCGTTTGAGTAAATACGACTTCGTTTTTTTACACGTGGACCATTTCCTCATACTTGATTGAGTTTTGTGATTTTAAAACCGATTATATTATTATTTTGATTGTAAAAATGATCAATTTGTAAGGCATAGAATGGCGTATTCTTTTTGCAGACAATATGATTGAATTCTAATGAATCAAACATGAAATAAGTATGGAATGCTCATTCATTTAGCTTTCATTTGTCGAATCATTTCGACAATATGGAAGCTTGAAAATGTAACAGAATGAATCTACCACAAGTTCAATCCCAACCAGATATCACCAAGATACCGAGGATGAGGTAAATCCAAACTAGAAGAGGGTGAGTAGAAAACCCCTTCGAGGTGGAGGATTTGGTTGATTAGGAAAAGAGGGAGAGAAGACAGATTAGGGTTTGGAAAGGAATTGTGTAATTGATTGAATCTTCCTGCTCCGTGCAGATAACGTTTTAACATGACTAATTGGACCCCTAATAGTCTAAACGAAATTAAAATACAAAATGAAATTACGATTGAAACCAAACATTATAAAACTCTGTTACAGAAAACAAGCTGCACAAATGTATAACATAGAAGGGGTAACGAGATGATGCAAATGGATCTTGTTATGATTAAGTTTAGTTATAAAAAGAGAGCTAATGTGATACAATAAACTCACATTCACTTCATACATTCAAGCTTTCCTCCAACTTCTTTCTACCTTTATATGCAATGATGTTTCCTATGTTTCTTACCAAGTTTTCTTAAGCTTATTATCTTAAATTATCTTCCTAAGCATGAAAGCATTATTCTAAACCTTATCATTAGTCAAAACTCTCCTCCCTAAAACTTTGTGAAAATAATACCTCGATTGTCACATATAACCAAAAATGTTGTTCTTTGGTTTGAAACAGGGACTTGCAATTTCTTCCGCGCACTCTTTTCAATAGTAAGAGACATACAGATTGAAATCGCACACCTCTGTCACAGAAAGTAGTCTTGGACAACAATCAAACTTGAACCAACTCCATCTCTTCTGAACAGAAAATTTAGAAATGGCATTTATTAATCCATTTGCCTCCCTTCGAATCAAACTTACGTGCGTAGATACAAGCATAGAGAAACACTGTCGGATAAAGAAATTGTCAACAGCTGGAATTTGAAACCTTCCGTCCATAATGTTTATGAGCTCAGTGCAATCTGACTCATAAATAACTGTGTAAATTTAATTCAGTCGCAATCTGCATACCCAGTAACAAAGCTGCCCTTACTAGATACAAAACTCTAACACCATGATCAAAATACAATGCCCTGATACTCAAAACAACTCCCATATCACCTCTAGGCGTGAATACGGAGTTGAACCTCCCCTAATGTTTATTGATTAAGGACAGGTTCTTCTTTCAATACGCGAGTTCCTTACAACTGACAAAAATAAATCGATTGAAATCCTTATGTCAACCAAAAACACAGCATTTTGGATCATACATGTCAAACCACATCGGGTAAAATTGCCAGTCATATTTTCTACAAAGAAAAATGCTGTATGAAACCATTTCTCAAAAGATACAATTTTTTTTCGCAATTTAGTGAAACACTACAATACAGAGATTACGTCAAACTAGGCACTGTAAAAATTGTAATAGAAACACCAATGAAGAAGGATATAACCACTGGTTCCTCTTAAGACCGCATATTACAAGGTAAAACAAGGACTGTAATCACACACATATGGACCGGGGTGCGTGCTACCTCTTGAATGTTGATGCATGTTCTTTCTACTGCTTCAATCTTGACAGTTGTTTCTTGTGTCGATTTTCATCGGCCAAGGGTTCTTGAATGTGGCGTGGACAACAACTCAATAAATCTGAACATCCAACGGTCAAGCATTCCTGGGAGATTAATGAAACCAACAGTGTTTTTTTCAGGTTTAGTAACAGTTGAGATTGTAAAAAGATGATGAAGATAGCAACCAACAAAGCATTAAACTTGAACTCACCTGTTAATGCGAACGTTCCTCCTAGTACAGCTGAAAGACGAGTGATAAAATGAAGAAAGCTGCGTCTTTCTTCTTTGATTGTCACGGTGATAGGTGACAAGTCATAAAGGAAGTAAACAGCTGTACATATAAAGCATGCATTAGTAACTTACCCATTCGAGAACTTTTCAACGTGGCCAAAATATTGAACAACAAACTTACCTGGCCACATTCTGCTGAACTCATTTATAGGGGAAAAGTATTCAGTTACTGAATATTGATTAGTTGGTAATACTTCCTTGGAGCTATATCTATATTCTGTTGGAACAACCTGGATAAAAAAGTCTTTAAATTGGTTTCCTAACTTACATTGCCACATGACGGGTTGTACTTTTTTGTGAGTGCATTGTGTATCAAACATTCATCAGTGGATATATAATTCGCAAGGTTATGTTACAACAGTTAGAATAAGTTAAAACAAGTAATGCAGTTCAAACTTCAAAGTACCCTATAGTATCCAGCTTTAATCGAAAAAAGTAAATCAGAAAAGGATTAGGTTTCAATGCAAGACTAAGCAAAATAAAATTCGAAGCAGACCTTAATGTAATATTTGAATGTACCACTAGCAGCAGGCAAAATCCTCACTGTCCCATCAAGAGGATTATGTATTCCTGGATATCTTGGCCCAAATGATAAATCATGAATCATGTGGCTAACATTCACATGCGTCGCTCCTTCAAAAATCTGTTATTAAGTAAAATGTCAGAAAATAAAATTATAGATATATGGCAGAAAACATACCTGTATTTAACAACATGAGTTCCATGGGCCTAATAGTATGACCAATGAACATATACTACTCTCAATCACAAACAATAGAACAAGACTTACAAACTAAAAAGGACTAATATTAGCCATGCGAAGTAACAGAAGGCAATTTCTGATCCATTTTTATACTACACTACACCTCAGGCAGCTGATGATAAGAATAACCCATAGAAACAGGAGCCGAAAAATGATTCTTCTGTGTAAAAGCATGAATCAGAGGTATGACTTTTGTGAGACCCAAATTTTAACTTTTTTATATTTACATAAAAATAATCTGTATTTTTAACTTATTCGTTTTCATTATCTTTAATCCTATATATATTAACATTTCCATCACATCAAATCTAATTAGTTTAAAAATGTGACTAACATTTGTTTTCTATGACTGAGGGCACAAGATAAAATTAGCGGGGGAAACAATACTTTGGGAACAGTAAACTAAACAAACTACTCATGGGGCAGTTGACCCCATTAATTACGTCCACCTCTTACTACAAGTTTTATTTGAAAGATCACTTCGCAATCAGATAGTCGAATAACTAGGTATACAGTATACTTTTATGAAACAGAACGGAGTAGAAAACTGACCATTTGAGCCATTAAAATGTTCAATCCATGAACAGACATGTGAAAGTTCCCAGCAACTCTTTGAACATCCAAAACCCCATATACCTGAATATTCTTAAAGTCAACTAAATATCGTTCAACGTTTGTGATACAAAAATGCTTCGAAGGTCTTTTACCCGGCATCCTTCTCCATTTGCCAGTGCTTGTTTAACTTTCTTCACCGTTTCTTCAGCATTCTTGTCAAAGCCATGTGCATGTAGGTTGTGGGAATCAATATTGTGATCTTTATCTGGTGATTACAACCGAAATGAGAATATTACACTTTTCTATCTCGCAAAACGAGCTAAATGTCAACCACAAAAGGAGACCATCATCATCTCAATGTGATAATCTTGTGTTGTACCGTGTGAATGACCATGAGAGTGCCCCTTTTCCACAAGGTCACCCAAATACTCAGTGCCAATGATATGTCCATCATTAGTCAAGCGAAGCTGCATAAAGTATTTTGGCTTGTTAGAAATGCCATCAATCTATAGTTTTACACATAAATTTCCTATGCATCTTGATTACATTAGTTGAAACAAAATTATTGAAAAGGTTAGCATTGTCTTAGACTGACTCCTTTTGAACAGAAAACTTATAATTGAATTCTACAAAAACACAATTAGTAAATTTAACAACCTAGTAAATGAAAACATAAATAATCTGAAATGCTTACTTTCCAAATATTTGTGTCCATATCAACTTCATGTTTTCCTGACATGTCAATGGCGTCCACACTTAAGACTGCCACAAAGATTGAATGTTAGGTTTATTCTCCTTGCCATGTGACTCATAAAAAGCAAAAGGAACGGAACATAAATATAACTAAGGACGATTTACTTACCGTCACATGGTAAAGAAGGGAATGTCATATTAATGTGGATGGGAAGTGTCTCACCGCGCTTCAGATCTACGGACATCTGTTGTAAAAAACAGCATGAGTGTGCATGAGTATTTATATTTATACAAAAAAAAGCTATAAAGAGAACATGAATGCTCCTAAAATATTTTCCCCAAATTGTCCATGATACAAACGAAGAACACTCTCATTCTAATATTTCCATCATTTAAAGACTCTAAACTCTCCGCAAAACTTGATTAAACATTTATGACTCTTTAGATAATTTTAAATCCCAAGATTGACCAAATGCACACAATCATTATTAATTGTTCATGATAATGTGACATGATGCTAAGAGTTTTGAACAGAAATGGTTCTAGTTACTTTTAGCAATTCTAGAAAATGGAAAACCAACCTGGTGAACTGTATATGTTGTGAGGTAATAACTAAGTTCATGAAGAAATAGCGTCGCCATTATTAAGAGACCTATAATGGAGACTGGAGAAAGAAAGCAGATACGAAAAAATGTCAAATTGGTTCCCAATGGTAAATATGCGCATAACATAAATGGCTGAAAATGTCACATACCAACTGCTCCAGATCTTGTTTTCTGCAACAGGTGTTCTTCTGGGCGAGGAAATGCATCTAGACTCTTTATAGCTTGCTTCACACCCATTTTGTACTCCTGCCGATCAATATGTTTATCTTTTTCAGATAAAAGGTCCAGAACAAGCCACCACATATATGTTTGATTCTTATGCATACGTTATAGAGAAAGGAAACCAGTCCAATTTTGCAAATAAATTCTGATGATTTAACTATAAAAACCCAGTGTAAGTTGTACTTGATTATTTAGCAACTGCACCCGTCAAGGACACACTCTTACTCTTAGGCATTCTCCTGAAATATGACAAATCTACAAAGGGTGCCTCAGATCAAAAGGTCCTAAATCCAGTTTTCATATTTAAGTTCGGGTGTTCAGATTAAATGAACACCCCCCTAACAATCATTAAACACAAACCTATTGCATAACTCACTTCAATGACATCATTATACTATTTTACCTTCAAGATGACCCCTTAATTAAACAAACAATCAACGCACAAAAAAAAGACAACCTTTCTACAAATCAAAATTGAGCTTCATAGTAAATTCAGATCCAACATCCACTACAAACATACAAAGCGAGACCTACCCAACATACGGGATCAAATGCATACCTCAATTTGTAAGTAAAGCCGACAGTCCGATCGACAGGAATGAGAACCCTAAAACACAAGTGCCGGGTATGAATGAATCCTTGGATGTGTTGAGACTGGGTTGCCGATGGTCGTCGTTTACTGAATTGCGGTAATCAGGGGTAACAACGGTATTTCACAAAACTAGTAGCAAAATTATTAAACTATTTCATTTATTGTAAAAAAGAGTACTAAACTATTTCATTATTATTTTTTATTTTTTTGATTGAAGGCCATAGGCCAATAGTACAACTCGAGGACTTTAAAGGCTAACAAAAGTTAGTCTGACCCAGTCTAGTTCAAAAAAATTTAAAAAGACAAGCTAAGAACTAAACGAGCACTTTGCCTCGGTACTAACAAGAATGTACTGAAAATGAAAGTACGTCCATGATGAGTCACGTCCGAGAATGCAGAAATAATAAAATATGACCATTGTGAATATCTAAAAGGATATTCCCGAAAAGAAACCAAACAGGGACTAATCTTAATTGATACAAGCATAACCAACTGATTCAATACGGATCAAAGGTTCAGGTGGCAGTGTAACCAGATGAAATTACTGAGTCAGTACAGATCAGAGTGCCACGTGGCAGTGTAACCAGTTGAAATTGCTGAATCAATATGCATCAAAGGGACCCGTGGCAGCTGCAAAGAAAGCCAGCCAAGATAGGGAAGAAACACGTGTCGATATCACCAGAAGCCAACCAACGAACCGACAAACGCTAGAAGCGGCTGAACAGCTGCACCAGACTCGACGGACCAACACCAGCAGCCGGCAGTAGCAAGAACAGCACCACCGAAAAAAAACAGTTCCGCCGACAGCAACGCAATTGGCGACCGAAGGAAGCGCAGAGAAAACCGAAACGACACATCTCGCGCACTGAGCAGCCGAAGGAACTGCACATCCAGCAGTAGCAGACGGCAGAAGTGGAGCAGGAACGTCCCCGCAGAAACGTCAGATCCAGTGGACGAGAAACGACCGGCGGAGCGTTCCAGATGAAGCCAAAACTTTCAGACAGACGACGATCGCTGACAACAAAGGACCGACGCCGTCGTCAACCCAAACCGACAAATAACGGAGGAGGCGACGGTGAAAGATGTGAAATAGTGAACCGTCGTCACTTAAGCCTCCCGCTACCTGAAAAAGACGATCACTCCCCAGACACCAAACCCTGCAACATCCGTACACAGCGGAGAGGGACGGCTGATGAGGAGGAAAGCTGATGAGAGAGAGGAAGAGGAGAAACAAAAAGTTGATTCAACTATTTCATTATTTTTGGCTCTCTGCATTTAATTTTTTATAGGTTTTTTGTCGAAAACCACCCGCCTAATACCTAAATTTTAACAAAACATCCCTTTAAATTTTTTTAGATAACCACCCATCAATTCCAAATCGTTAAATCTTGACACTCCGTTGCCGGTTCCGGCATCTTTTGCCGAAAAACTGGACGATGACTAAATTGACTATGCTTGAAATCTAATGGGTTAATTACAGATGACCACCCGCATAATATGTCATATTCCATGCCACCACCTCTATATTGTAATATTACATTCGACCATCTTTATAATTAAAAACTTTCCAAAGAACCACCTCAGTTAACGGCGGTTAACGGAGAGGTGGTTAAATGGAAACAAAATTGATTATAAAGGTGGCGAAGTGGAAACATATTTATTATAGAGGTGGTTATCCGTAATAAAAATACTATTATTATATTAAAAAATTAATATATTTAACGGTAACGGTGACAGTACAGTGCGTGGGTGGTTGATTGGAAATTTTATACTTATAAGGGTGGTGGAATGTATTATTACAATATAGGGGTGGTTTGGTGGAATATAGCATATTATACGGGTGGTTATCCGTAATTAACCCAAATCTAATTTTCAACCCTAAAAAACTAATATAATAACACCATAACCAAAAAATAAAAGTAATTAAAGATTAATGTTGAGAAATGCTTTCATTTATTGAGTTTGTAGTGATATATTAAAGTTTGTATTATGATTTTTTGGATAATTCAAGCACAATTGAACAAGAATAAAATCATATTAAGATTAATGGTATTGTTGGATAAGTATATTAATAAAAAAATCGATTTAAAGCATGGTCAACATGATCAGCGGCCAGTTTTCCAGCAAATGACGCCGGAACTGGCGATGGGTGTCAAGATTTAACGATTTGAAATTGATGGGTGGTTATCTCGAAAAAAAAATTTGAAGGGGTGGTTTTGTTAAAATTTAGGTATTGGACGAGTGGTTTTCGCCAAAAAAATCCTTTTTTATAATATTTTTCTCTTCAACTTTAGGGTTTGTGTCTTTGTGATATTACAAACGAAAATTTTCAATGATTTTGATTTTGAGCTCTTGTAATGATAATCCTGTTGGGAAACTCAGGCAGGTTTTCCCTACTCAAAATAGTCACTATCCACTAATCATCAGACGCCGCTGCAATTTCACTATCTCCAAAAGAATAAGAGAATACAAAGTTTGGGATGTTTACAAATGAGAATTTGAAGCTTATTTTATATCTTCTTTAATCTCAACTCAAAGCAAATTGAGAGATGGGGACTAAAGGATTTTGGACCTCCTTTTATAGTCATCACACGAATTCATCTACAACTATTCCTGGATGTGGGATGAGGAGTCAAATTCAACAAATCTCCACCTTGACGACTTCATCTCCATAGAGAAGCTTCCTCCCAACTTCAAATCAGCGACCTCATCTCCAAATTCAACTTTGCAGGATGTTTGTCAAGTCTAGACAATGTTTGAACTTGAGCTTCGTCACCACCTTGGTCAACATATCTGCAGGATTCTCTGTGGTTTTAATCTTCAATAGAGTAACTCCACCTTCTTCGATAATCTCCCGCACAAAATGAAAGCGAACGGCCATATGCTTTGTACGAGCGTGAAAGACTTGATTCTTTGCTAAGTGAATAGCACTCTGACTGTCACAAAACACTTTGACATGTTTCTGACCAACTCCCAAGTCTTCAAGCAACCCGTTTAGCCAAATGGCTTCCTTCACAACCTCTGTAACTGCCATATACTCTGCCTCTGTAGTAGACAAAGCAACTGTAGACTGTAATCAATATGTTTCCGCTCTGCATCATCTTTTGGAGATAGCTGCGCACTGAGCTTGAAATGAGGAGCAAGTCACAGGTTTTGAATGTTCATCCATTCCAAAACGTTGTAGCACTTTCTACAAATATTGACTCTAAGTCAAACACAAACTCCCCTTTTTTCTGTCTCTGCTAATCTCCATGCCAAGAATCTTCTTGGCTTCTCCCAAATCCTTCATCTCAAACCCTGACCCAACCGCGACTGCAACTTCTTGATTTCAACAAGATTCTTTGACGCAATCAATATGTCATCAACATACAACAGGAGATAGATTAAAGCTCCATCTGGAAGCTTACGAAAGTAAACACAACTATCATGTTCACTTCTGGTGTACTTCTGCTTTAACATGAATTGATCAAAGCGCTTGTACCACTGATGGGGTGATTGCTTCAAGCCATACAACGACTTCTTCAGCTTACAAACCATCTTTTCTTTACCAGCAACCTTGAATCCTTCTGGCTGTGTCAAATAGATCTCCTCTTCTAAATTACCGTGTAAAACCGCAGTCTTCACATCAAGCTGGAACAACTCCAAATCCAACTGAGCTACCAAGGCCAACATGACTCGTACTGAGGAATGCTTTACAACTGGAGAAAAGATCTCGTTGTAGTCAACTCCCTCTTTCTGGGCGTACCCCTTAGCCACCAACCTTGCTTTGTAGCGCACATCATCTTTATTAGGAAATCTTTCTTTCTTTGCAAATACCCATTTGCATCCAATAGCCTTCTTGTTCTTTGGTAATTGTGTCAACTCCCATGTCTTGTTCTTATTAAGGGACTTCATCTCTTCATCCATAACCTCCTTCCACTTTACTGCTTGAGGGCTCTCAACTGCTTCTTTATAAGTGGATGGAATGTCAAATGCAACGGAAAGTGCATAAGCAACTGTATTCTTGAACTGTCTGGAAGATCTACCATGTCAAATGCAACAAAAGTGCATAACCCTTCCCACCAATCTTGCCTTGTAGCGCACATCATCTTTGTTGGGAAATTCTTCTTTCTTCGCATATACCCATTTTAGCCTTCTTGTTCTTTGGTAATTGTGTCAACTCCCACGTCTCGTTCTTATGAAGGGACTTCATCTCTTCATCCATAGCTTCCTTCCACTTTACTGCTTGAGGGCTTTCAATTGCTTCTCTATAAGTGGATGGAATGTCAAACGCCACGGAAAGTGCGTAGGCCACTGTATTCTTGAACTGGCTGGGAAGATCTACCATGTCTCTATATCTAGCAGTTATCTGCACATTCAATCATCTTGGCTTACTGGTTGTGCAGTTGTCCATTCAACAAACTGGTTGGCTCCACTTTTGGAATGGATGAACATTCAAAACCTGTGAGTACTCCACTTGCTCCTTATTTCAAGCTTGGTGCGCAGTTGTCTCCTAAGGATGATGAAGAACGAGAATATATGGCTAATAGTCCGTATGCAAGTGCGGTCGGTAGCTTGATGTATGCAATAGTGTGTACAAGGTTAGACCTTTCACAAGCAGTTGGTATTGTGAGCAAATACATGCATAATCCTGATAAAGGACATTGGTTGGCTATGAAGTGGTTGTTGAGGTATATTCAAAAAATTGTTGATATTGGTCTTGTGTTTGAGCTGGATCTTGATCTAGGTGTAGTCGGATATTATGATTCAGACTACGCAGGTGATCTAGATAAGCGAAGGTTTACGACTGGTTATTTATTTACTCTTTCAAAGGCACCAGTCAGTTGGAGGATTACGTTACAGTCTACAATTGCTTTGTCTATTACAGAGGCAGAGTACATGGCAGTTACAGAGGCTGTGAAGGAAGCCATTTGGCTAAAAGGGTTGCTTGAAGACTTGGGAGTTGGTCAGAAACATGTCAAAGTGTTTTGTGACAGTCAGAGTGTTATTCACTTAGCAAAGAACTAAGTCTTTCATCCTCGTACAAAGCATATGACCTTTCGCTTTCATTTTGTGCGGGAGGTTATCGAAGAAGGTGGAGTTACTCTATTGAAGATTAACACAACAGAGAATCCTCCAGATATGTTGGCCAAGGTTGTGACGAAGTTCAAGTTCAAACATTGTCTGGACTTGACAAACATCCTACAAAGTTGAATTTGAAAATGATGTCGCTGACTTGAAGTTGAGTGTGTCATAGCTATATAAGTAGCTTCAATTTCTGTGTGAAGAGTTTGCAACGGCGTCTGAGGAGTAGGTAACATTTACCAAACCTCGTTAAACTTCTGTGTTCTTTATTTCTGCTTTAGTTTTTCCTTTTAGTAGTTGTATTTTTAAATAGCGTGTTTGCTGGGTTAGTTCCGAATTTTAATCCACAACATTAGTTGATATTGACTACTTTGAGTCACTACGTCATTTTTATGTCTTTGCAACATAGCGAGAAATGTTGCAAAAGAGTTGAAATGTGTTGCATAAGCGTTATGCAACATACTACATGTTGCAAAAATATATGTGCCATAGGTCGTGTTGCATAAGTCGTGCAACATACTTTGGATTGTATGTTGCATTAGTGTTTACCTCTTTTACAATATTTTTCCCGTTGCATTAGCCTATGTTGCGCTTTTTCCCGTTGCATTAGCCTATGTTGCGCTTAAAGTTTAGATGTTGCAACATGAATTTTGGGAAGTTATGTAAGCGAATGCAACATGATATATGTCGCGTAAGTTATCTTGTAGAAAATTTTAGCACCTTACGCAACATTATCTTGTAGAAAATTAAAAGTACAATAAATATAATAAATGCAGGTATTATTATTCACACAAACAAAACAGTATTAAAATTATACAATCCAAAAATGCTCAAATTTTGAGTTACATCAAGTTACTAATCCATTGTACATCTGAGCACTCATAACTTATTAGTCCTATCAACTTCTTCCTCATTTAGAAGACAGCAGCTTCCTTGAAAACTTCAGCCAAAACAAGCAAAGCGGGCACCGGCCAAATGTAACAAAAATGCTGACAAACTGCGTAGAGGGTGTTGAGCGGGTCATTGTTAGGAATGTTCTGACTTTGAATGATTTAGTTTTGGTTGTTCATAATAATACATCTTTACTCCAAGTGTACCTAAAAAGACACAAAAACTGCGATGTGAAAACAGTAGCAAAGAGTGAGGAAGAACAAAACAATGTAAATCAAAATTCACAAGTCTTTAAATGTTAAAAACACTTCTGGGATACACACAAAAAGATTGTTAGCACCATATGAATGCTTACAAAAACATCATAACTTAAGCTGCAGAAGGGCTAGCATTTGAAGAAATAAGACTCATCACTTTCCCAACTGCCACGGTTTTACCTGTACCCACCGATGTCATGAGTTCAGACAAAACAAACATCAATTGTATTGAATACTAAACATATAGCCGATAGTCAATCTACCTTCGGTCCTCAGGGTGAATCTTCCAAGTTGCGGGAAGTCAGAGAACTCGGTCATAAACACCGCATCGGTTGAGAAAACAGCAGACGACAACGGTGGTCAAAGCAAGAGAGTTGGACAAGTAAAGAAGGAAACGGCAGAAAAGAGAGATCCAGAGACAACGAAAAAAGCTAAGGAAACGGCAGTGGAATAAAGAAGGTGTATTTTTAGGGTTTTGAGATCAACGGTTGATATTGAATCTGTCGTAATTTTATTTTCCCTCTTCTTTACTTCTTTTCCCTCTTTTTACTTCTCTTCCCTCTCTTGATGAAGTGGCTATGCATGATTGGTGAACACAAGTTCACACGGATTGATGATCCGTGCCCTTCATTCAACTTTTAATCACACCCCTATATCAAACACTAAAAGAAATTATAATAAGATTTGACTAAATCAGATTTATAATAAGAAATTAAACGTGTGAAGTTATTATAATGCTACTATAATTTAGGAAACAAAATTAACTAAATCATATTTTAAGGAGTATTATATTCTTCTTCTATTTCCATACTTATATTTTTAATATTTAGGGTTACCAAATTTTAAATGATCATATATTTATTTATGGTTAACAAATTTTATAAATAAATATACCCTACAATTTCAATACAAAAAGCTACACTTTTTCGACATATAAATAAAAAAATTAACGGAACATCACGTGTGAAAATTTTAATTCATTAGGGTTATACCCCAAACCCTTAGGGTTATACCCCAAACCCCAAACTCTTAGGGTTATACCCAAACCCCAAACCCTTAGGGTTATACCCAAACCCCAAACCCTTAGGGTTATACCCAAACCCCTAACCCTTGGGCTTATAACCCAAACCCTTAGGCTTATACCCCAAACCCAAACCCTTAGGCTTATACCCCAAACCCCAAACCCTTAGCTTATACCCCAAACCCAAACCCTTAGGCTTATACCCCAAACCCTACATATATATTCTACACCCTGTATTAACCGTATACTCTAAACTTTTTACTCTAAACCATATATCACAAACTTAATATTTTATGTATATATAATGTTTGAATGTGCATTACAATATTTTTATCAAAAAGAAAGTGTGGTAAAATATGATGTATATACAAATTTTCTGAATTTAATTATTATTCAATCAATTAATAACCACAATTTTTTTATTTAAGTCGGTTAATATAAGTTGTTGGATCAAAATTAGAATATTAAATCTAAATATTTATTCATTATCAATTTTCCTTCACACTTTCCCTCCTCTTTTTACCTCTTTTTTATTCCACGAAATATTTCCCTCTCACCCATTATTCATTCTTGTAAAATTTCCCCCTCAATTTTCCCTCCTCTTCATAGTTTCTTCATTAATGTAAATATACTTTTGCAACTTACATAGCCTAAGTATGTTGCGTAACCGAACGAGAACAAACAACCCCTCCCTAACCATCATAAACCATTTGTACTATTTACTTTCCAACGACGTTGAAAAATCAACAAGCTTTCCCTGTTCCATGTAATGCAACATACATTGTGATGTTGCGTTACAGTATGTTGCATTAGTACATCATTTTAAGTGATGCAACATATGTTTAGATGTTGCGTTAGTGTATGTTGCGAGAGTGATCAAAGACAACGTGTCCTCTTATGCAACGTCAACTTAAATGTCGCGCGGAACTTATGCAACATACACGTATGCAACACCAATTTCTCAATGTTGCAAAAAGATCAAAAGTACGTAGTGAGTAGAGAAAATACGCCCGAGTTTCCCCAACATGTATAAAGGTTAATCATGTGTTTTGGCCATTTGAACATTCAATTAGGACGTTCGAACATTTTTTTCAAGTTTTCAGTGTTGATAGAACACACTTGTATTGGAGGAATATAATAGATTACTTGTCACTGTTTTAGATGCGGATAACCAGTTACTCTTTGACATCGAAAGAGTAATTTTAAATGAGAAGTTAAATGATGATCTGATTTTGAAGAACGAATTAAGAAGACTTGAATATATGATGGACCAGTCAATGTTTTTGGATGCTTATGATAAGCTACTTCAAAGTATAAATGGGAAAACAAGGATCCGCGAGTGGTTAGAGGATATTTTATCTGAACAATGGATACTTGTATGTGGAATGACGATGTGGTTTTATAACTACTAATTCATTAGACCTTAGAGTGTTATATTTACTTATTGAAGGGTTGTCGAGATCTCCCTGTAAGCGCATTGGTTCATTTCACATTCATATATTGTGATAAATACTTTGTCACACTTCGAGACTCGTTCAATAATCATCTAGTTACATTCCTTCGAAGATAGACATCCAAATTCAAAATAATTGTGCAATATAAATATTTTCACTAAGTTTTTGTTTTCAATAAGTAATTTACATATGTATCTTCTTGCTTTTAAGGTCTAACTTGTAGTTGTACAATTATCTTTAATTTTTGCTGGATTAACTTAAACAGAAAAACTAAGATGATAGGTCAAGTTACTAATAGTGACATTCAAAATGCTTTTGAGGTCAATATGTTGCCACAAACATGCACTTCCGAGAGTAGCATTCCTTATATGGTGCAGTCATGCATTTGGTATATGAAAAGATTTTCATTAGTCGTTAGTTGATTATATCTTTCATGACTATAATATTCTAGCACATACGAGAACAAGGTTGGAGGTTTTTCCAGAGTTCATACACTCAGAGTCTGCATGGAGATCTTATTCAGACCTTTACATGTCCTTATTATTGATTATCGACGAGTTAGTAATGGTAGAATATCCACTATAAGAATTCATATATCAAAGACATGTAAAGGATACAACTTCGATGCGGCTTGAAAAATGCTTCCTTGAGCGTAGGCAGATATCGGTGTCGCTTGAAACATGTCATGTGCAACTTGAAAAAGGTTTCTTTGTTCCGACTCGGATGATGGCATCACGCCCTGCATGTAATTTGGATTCAAATCGCTTGATGGCGCCAATCCATACATTTGACTAGGAACCAAATCGGTTGATGGTGCCACATCATGCATGTTACTCAACCAAACTGGATGAAGGCGGCATAGGCACTTCATGCATGTTTAATGGAATCTGAAAAGGATTTCGTATAATCTCATCTTCAATCCTAATACATGTATTCGTCCTAGACTCCGGCAGAGCAGTGGCCAGTGGGTTGCTTTTTACCATTGTATCTCACACAACAAAAAACTCAATCTTCATATTTCCATTCAGACAACGAGTATGATTCATATTCCAATTTGCACACTTACCACCCACCTTAAAACTCAGTGACGTCTTCTTCCCTAACACCCTCCCTTCCACTACAACATCCTAAGGCATTTTCCATCAAACATCAGTTGTGGGTTTTTTGAAACCAAGCAAGTCTTGGCATACATTCCAAATGTACTCAAAATTGACATTTTTCTATGCAACCTAGAGCATCGATAATGATCAATTTCGATGTTCGAATAGTCAATCTTATAATACACCTCGCAATTTTTTTTGTAAAGACTAGACATATTTTGATAAGGACGTCAATGAAGATTTAATTGGACGTGTGCTAATTTAGAGGGTTTTATTACAATAAGTAGTATTTTGAGTGTCATTTTAGAAATATAATTTCTTGTAAGACTTTATATAAAAGTTCAAGTCTAGAATAGAAATGGTAATCCTCAGCAGTCCTCGTCATCTCATTTGCAAGTGTTTTGGAACTTTTTTTGGAGATTATCTGTTCCGAAGAAAATTAGCATTTTGGGCTGGAAGTTGTATCATAATGCTCTTGTAACTGGTTCTTTTTTGGTTAAGCGTCGTGTTTGTGATCAGCACAGTTGTGTCTTTTGTACATATAGAATTGAAACTCCTGTTCATCTGTTTGTTCGATGTTGGTGGTCATCAAATGTTTGGAGTCAAGCTGGTCTCGACAGTATTGTTAATGTTGCGGAGGGTAGTTCAATGGCAGATGTGTTATATTTTTGTTTTCTGTCATTAAGCCAACGTCAATTTTGTTTGATGTTAATTATTTGTTGGCTCATTTGGTTTAACAGGAATAAGGTTAAGAAGGGGGAGCAGCAGTGGATACCTTCTGTGGTGGTGGGTAAGGCAAATTTTCTATTGAAGGACTATTTGAATGCCAAAGTGTTTGATGGATGTTTTAATCAGTTGGTTTCTCTGGAATGGATTCCTCCGACGAAAAATGTGCTGAAGATTAATAGTGATGCTTCGTTTTGTTTGGTCAGTGTGAAGCTGGGTTAGCTGTGATTGTCAGGGATTGGCAGGGGGTAGTTTTAAATGTTCAAGTGAGGTATTTAAATCATTGTACTAGTGCTTTGGAGGCTGAGTTGCAAGCTTTTTATGAAGGTATTAAAGTTGCTGTGGCCGAAGGATATGAGAAGGTGATTTTTGAAACAGATTCGGTGCAAGTCTTATCTATTATTCTCAATTATAAAGAGCATGAAAGTGGATTGAGGAATGTAGTTTTTCAGGCGCGGAAATGGCTTTTAAGGCATTGTCATTGGGAAGCCCTTGTTGTTAGAAGAGAAGCGAATGGACTAGCGGACTCAATTGCAAAGAAAGCAAGGATGTTACATTTGAATTGGTCATCTTTTTTTGCTTGTCCATTATTTATTCAGGGTTTGTTTAATCTTTGATGGCATGTATCAAAAAAAAAGAAAAAGAATAGAAATGGTAATCAAGCAATGAATGAAACCCTAATATCTTTTACTCAACTCTCCCTGCCTCCTCTCCCCATTCTCGTCTACTTCTCATCCCCTTCGTCATCTAATTCCTCATTCCTTTCGCCGGTACAAGTCATTACTGCCACATTTCCAGCATTCTGCATACTCTCCATTATTTGAACCTCACCAAATCTATCGAACAATCGTCTGTTCTAAGTTATAAGAAAAAAAATTACGAAGTGCGGTGCAATCAAATAAAATTAGTGTCGTTTTCATGCGCGATATTGAATATTTGCAGAAGTTTCATGCTTAGCAGTCTATTTAGGCAAATATGAACTTTTGAGGTTCATTTCAACAAACTTAGATTCTGACTTCTGAGACCAAAAAATGGCGTTGGACTCAAAAAAGGCGTAGTAGTGAGGAATAAGAAGTTAAATGGCTTGAAATAGATATGGCTGAGCTTTGATTTCTCCCGGCATAAATGGTTGAGCTTTGATCCCATAACTTTTCTGTTCCTAACTATTTTTAGCTTCTTTTCATTTTCTGCTAGTACCAAGATTTTTTTTTCTTCTCAATTTTTTGTATAACAAACTTTTTATCGAATTTGAAGGCTTTTTCATCCAGGGTGCGCACACCGCCCGGTTAATGCGTGTGCTGCGCCATGGCTGATCATCCCATCAGGTTTTCGCTCCTTGTTCTTTTCATTTTCTTGCATTTACCGCTTTTTTCTTCCTCCGAATCAGACAAGGAAATTTTACTCAAATTTAAGGAATCTTTGCAAAACAATGGGAAATTGTCTAGTTGGAATGCTTCCACCAGCCCGTGTGAGAACATGGTGCTAAATGGGTTGGTGTCATTTGCACCGGCTCAGGATCCATCCACGGCCTTAAGCTCGAAAACATGGAATTGTCCGGGGAGTTGAATATTACCCTTCTTAAAGGTTTAGTGCATTTAAGAGCTTTGAGTTTGAAGAACAACAGCCTTAAAGGCACATTGCCTAGTTTAAACCAACTCGGCGCGCTGAAATCAGTTTTTCTATCGCACAATGATTTCTCTGGCGAAATCGCGGACGGGGCTTTTGAAGGAATGTTGTCTTTGAAAAAAGTGCACTTGAGTGATAATGGGTTCGTTGGTAAGATTCCTGTTTCACTGGCAAAACTGCCTAGACTTTTGGAGCTGAGACTGGAGGACAATCATTTTGAAGGTCAGATACCGCATTTTGTATCGAAAGACTTGGCCTTTTTGAATTTATCGAACAATGAGTTGGATGGACCGATTCCCGAAGGCCTCGAGCACTTGGACAAGGCCTCATTTTCAGGCAAAGTTTCACTCCTTTTCTGCATAGTTTCAGTCATTTCAGTTTTTGTTTTCATTTCAAACTAACCAAACCATGTCAATACAGGTAATAAAAATTTATGTGGCGGAAAACTGTCTTCATGCCCTGTTAGTGCTGCGGCAGTATCGGCAGAAACCAAGGCTGCGAATACTAGCAATGCGCTGGAACCTGTGGCAGCAACTGGCCATAGAACACACATAGTGTCAGTCATAATGGGGTCAGTGGCTGTGGGTATAATTCTACTGATCACAATCTTTGTACTCATACTAAAATCAAGGGCATGCCGACCATCAACCTCCGTCGAGGCACCAGCATCCGAAAGGCCAGGAAGGAATGACTCAGGACCAAATGTACCAACCATTAGCGGCGCTGGAAAGAAAGATCAACAAACCAAGCTGATATTTTTGAAGGACTCGACTGAGAGATTCGACTTGCAAGATTTACTGAAGGCCTCGGCGGAGATTTTGGGAAGTACAGCCTTTGGGTCTGCTTATAAGGCTAAAGTTATCCAAAATGGTCCTACAATTGTTGTCAAAAGATACAGGCAAATGAGCAACATGGACAAAGAGGAGTTCCAAGAGCACATGAGGAGACTTGGAAGGATTGATCACCCTAATTTGCTTCCTCTCCTCGCGTTTTATTATCGAAAAGAGGAGAAGCTCATGGTTTCTGAGTTTGTCCCAAGAGGCTGTCTAGCTAATCATCTCCATGGTAAGCTTTTATGGCCTTTTTCCTTTTCTTGCGTCGCAAGTTAACTGAAATAAGGTTACTTTTTCTGTTTCAGGCAATCAAAGTAATGGCAGGCCACCCTGGACTGGCCAACCAGATTGAAGATAGTGAAAGGAGTGGCTAAAGGTCTTTCAGTTCTGTACAGAGAACTCCCGAGTCTAACCACACCGCACGGCCACCTGAAGTCTTCGAACGTTCTTCTAAATGAGTCCTTCGAGCCTGTCATGAATGATTACGGACTCGTTCCACTAGTCAACCAAGAGCATGCCCAAAAGCTCATGATCGCTTACAAGTCACCAGAGTACGTGCACCACGGCCGAATCTCGAAAAAGACAGATGTATGGGCCTTAGGGATACTAATACTCGAGGTACTAACCGGGAAATGCCCAGCTAACTTTATCGAAAAGAAACGAGAAGATGAGGTTGATTTGGAAATGTGGGTGAACAACATGATTGAAGAGATCACACTAGAGAAATCTTCGACAAGGAGATGAAATTCACTGAAAACAACGAAAGTGAGATGCTGAAACTGCTCAACATCGGCCTGGCCTGCTGTCGTAGTGACGTCGAGACGCGGTTAGACATGAAAGAGGCTGTGGAAAAAATTGAAGAGCTAAACGATAAGGAGATGGAGGATGAGTTTTACTCTACTTATGCTCCCAGCGAAGGTGATGCATTCTCTTCAAAAGGAAAATCGGACGATTTCATCTTTGCTTGACATCCAAAACTTGTTCCAAACCAAAATGCTTCTCAAATACCTCTGAGTGTGTTTGGTACTAAAAACATATCCTACATTGCTTACTACATTACACTAAAGTGTTTTACAGTAAAAAATATAAAGCTGTCAACAAACTGTTTTATACATCCTTGAAAGATTTCGGCTTCAACTGAAGCTGTCAGATGTAGAAGGATGGCCATCTCAGAAACTCTTTAGGTTCAATCCATATTAGTTACAAATACAGTGCATTTCATATGTTATGATTTGTGATTGTGGCTAGTAAACTAATGCCCAGATTATCTTACAAAGGTCAATGAATGCAACATTGTTTAAGACAACTAAATGTAGAGCAAAATCAATTAAAAGTTTCTAAGCACCAAATATAGAAACCACTTTTCAATTGTTCCAGCAATCTGGTGTTTCACATAAAAACAGTGTTTTCTCTCAGCTAATGAACCTCCACAATTCTCATCTCTGGAAATATGCCTAGTGTTACATGCGCTCAAGAGAGATGACATAGGTGTTGGAGAGCCGGAAGATCCCACAATTTATGGCACATTGTCTTTGGTTGATGACTTCTTAGTTCGTTTCTTAGCTGGCTGATCAGCAGAGTTGTTAGCTGGAGATTCGAAAGATGAAGAGGGCAGTGCAGGCTGACCATTGTGCAAACCATCCGGGCGTCCTGGACTACTGACCCACTCTATTGGGCAGGCTGCAGCTAGGGGTGTCAACGAGCCGAGCGTTCGTGAGCTACTCGCGAGCAAGCTCGGTCAAAGCTCGGTCAAAGCTCGGCTCGATAATAAACAAGCCGAGCTTGAGCATGATTTCTCGGCTCGATTAATAAACAAGCTGAACATGAGCAGAGGGGTGCTCGGCTCGTTTATGTTCGTGAACAGCTCGTTTACCTGCTCGATTAAGGCTCGATTATATGCTCGAATATGAATATGATATTTATAATACATATAATGATAGTTTGTTTTAATTATTTTATATTTATATAATTAATTTGTTTAAAAATATTTATAATTGTTTAGAATTCATTTAATACGGTATAGTCCCTTATCATGATTAATACACAAAGCTACCAATCCAACAACTTGATTGAGGTGCGGCAAAGTCATTATATAAAAGCTAGATACATGCAACACTTCTACACTAGCACGGCATTCAATAAGTAATCAGTTAAGATCGTGAAAAACAAGCACATACCAAACCGAGTGTGTATATACCTATTGAAAAAGGAATGCAATAAGTGTGGTCCATGCCAGAATGGCAGAATCTCACTGCACTTGAAAGTTCGGATTCTTATTCCAAATATGTACTGAACAGCAGATTCAAGCATTACATTGTAAATGGCAATGGAACATATTACAGACAGAGAAGCTTGACCCGACAAAGTTCATATACCTAAGGAATCTAAGCATACAATACCACCGCCAATAACAACAGCAGTGAACCATTACCTATACATATATTCAAAGTATGAACTTTAAAATGAACCTTCATGCACCCTTATTTTATTACATTTTCTTGAAGTTTAGGGTGTATTTGTAAATTAATTTAGAAGTCCGCGGACCCTTAAGGATTATTTCCGCGGACCCTTAAGAATTAAATTTAATTCTTAAGGGTCCGCGGAAAAAATCATTAAGGGTCCGCGGACCATAATCCCACATCGCCCCCCGCTGAGAAGAATTAGTAGAGCAAGGTATATAAAAATGGAACCCTTCCAAACGAAAATTCACTCATCTCTTGGCCCTTTGGCTGAGATGAGTTTTACCTTTCATGTTTGTTTTGAGCTCTATTGAAGCATGAGGGGGCGAGTTCTAATAGAATTCGAATATTTTAAAATATTTTGTCACAAACGAGCTAGCTCGCGAGCCGAGCTCGATTAGGCAAAAAAATTAAACGAGCCGAGCTCGAGCTAGGTAAGTTGAAGCTCGACGAGCTCGAGCTCGAGCTCGAGCAGCATGAAATTTAGGCGAGCCGAGCTCGAACATGCTGATGCTCGGCTCGACTCGGCTCGTTTACACCCCTAGCTGCAGCACAGAAACAAATATCAAAAGGAGAAAAGGCATGTGGAAAATATGGGAGGATATTTTCATCATAGATTGTTAGAAAGTATTAACCGAAAGCTTAGAATTGTTCTATAAGAAGTGCACTTATTCAGCAACATCAAACTCAACTCTATTTTTTATTTTGGTTCAGAATAATTAAACAAAAAGAGCGAGAAGATGATAGAAAAGTACCATCATATTCCGGTCTTGAAGACTTCATACCACTAGGACGCTTTTTAACATAGTCTTCTTGCAATGGTTTCGGAATTAGGAATGAGAACTGTGACATACTGATTCCAGCTGCCAGCTCCGGAATCTCAGTCAAGTATCTGGAAGATAAAAATGCATTATTAAATCAGATGCAGAGGAATACCATACATTTTCTCAATGTAAAGGTTTAACAGTAAACACCATCATATTTGTTTAGGGAAAATTACAGATAACCAGTTACATATGCAGGGGAAGTATCATGTGGAACCCCCTTTCCCCCTTCATCACCGTTGATTGCATTTTTTGTGTGCACCAGATTGTGCCACGTATTTGCATTTTAGAAATACACACGTGAAATGCACATGACAAATGCACACGTGAGTTGCACATGCTCATTAATGCGCTGACACAATCTGGTGCGTCCAAAATGCAAACAGTAAATGCAATCAACGGATGCAAAGAGGGATCCATGGATCCATGAAAAGGTGGAGGTTCCACATGATACTTTCCCTACATATGCATAATGTGATGGCTATCCAGCAGAGAATTGGAGTTTGAAGCTCTTTATTACTATAAATGAAATAAATATCATTCTTAACATCACCAAGATTTTACTCTTAAACAAAAAAACGTGGATGGTTTACGCAAGATAGAAGAACTGGTATTAAAATAAATTTTTATTCCCTGCAAGTGCATTTCCAAATAAGAGGAAATTTCATTTTGAGCTCACAAGAGCACCTAGTGCTTCTCTTGTGCAGATCTCATTCATGATATAAAACTCACGAACAGCTAAAAGGTGAATAATAATCTGATAATGCTAAGACTATATATGCAAGTATGCAACCAAGTAAAGAGTAACATACTTTTGTATCTCAATCAGGGAGCGGAATCTTTTTCCTGAAGGTGCCTCGTAGTACCTGAAAATTGAAGGCAAAACATTTTAGAGTCTTCAAAATAAATGTAAGGGTCTAATACTTGATTATGAAATCACTAGTAAATGCAAAAATCACTCCAAAATTTAGTGAAAGAAACTCATATTGTCAGCATGAGCAACTAGTAGTCTACAACTTAAGAATAACTTATTCTTTTCTCAAAATTCATTAATTAGAAATATTTCAATGCAAGGTCATTTATGAAGTCCAGAAAGAGAGACGTACACATCTGCAAATCTGAAGCTTCCTTCACCTCGTATCCTTAGTAAACGCTGCCACCCCGGAGGAGGGCGAGCAATACCAGGCTTATCAATTGCCCACAGCCTGCTATCATCTTGTTGTATATCCGCAGGATCATTACATGAAACACCAGGCCGCCACTCACTAGCTGACTCACAATAAAAAGGCTTCTCAACAAAATGTTCACGTATTTCTTCATATTTCTCCTTCGATGGAATTAGCCTCCACTTAAAGCAATTAGCACATTGAACTGTGAACGCTCCTACAGCTGGCAGTACTTTATTGGGATCCTTTCTTGAAATAGTTGGAGCTCGGGTACTCAGAGGTTCGGGAGCATGTACAATTTCTCCCGAACCATTATCCAATGCATCATACACGACCAGCTGATTTTCATCATCTTCTGAAGAGGAGTTATTTTCATTATGTGAATCATCTGTCGAGGAAACTTTGGAATCTTTCTTGGCAGCACTATCTGATTCAGATGGCAGACTCGAGTCAGCATCATCATTGGTCTCTTTCAGGTTTACCTCCGAAGCAACTTTACCATCAAGTGACTCCATCTCGCAAAGCTAGAATTTTTATCAAATAGAATCAAACATAGAAGACATTAGCACGCATAGGTTTGATGACACGACATATATTCATGGCTGGTTGTAGTAAACAATTCACTAAGTAAAAAAGAGCTACTAAAGTAAGCACTCAAAAAGTACCAGTGACTAATTGACCATCAAGCGGATACCACAAATTAAGACGACGGATTTGCAGTAAACACTCAGATTCAACAAATAGATATACTAATGAGTAAAACCCTAAATTAAGAACATTAAAGAGACATAATAGACACAAGTAACCCTAACCTTAAATTTGTATGCAAAACAAGAGAGACAAAAGACAGTAATCTACCGGATCGAAAACAAGTCTTGTTCGGCCACGAGGGATTTGAACAACTCTGTTTCAAAGCCGAACGCAGATCGTCGCTAAAAGATTTGATGAGAAACGTAGATTCGAATTTCTCTCTCCTGATTTTGGGAAGATTGAAACAGCTCTCACTCAATCCAATAAATGTAAGTTTAATTTTTATTTATTTGCAAATCGGAGTAGGATTAGAACTTTGAGTTAGTATAAGGAACACAAATTATTATTGTTAGACGAAAGAATATAATCTTAATCGTTGATTTGATTAATCTAACGATTGAGATTAAAGTTGGTTTTTAATTAAATAGGCGGTTGGATTTGTAAAAAAATATGGGTGATTGAATTTGATGGTTATTTTTTTGATTAAATCTCATCCGTTAGATTATTAGTAATCAACAATGGAGATTATATCTCACCGTCTTACATAAACTTAGATGTCCTTCTAGAACTTCTTCATTAGAACTTTTGTAACTAAGACTCTAAATTATTATACTAAAATTATAAACAGTTGAATTGTTAATTCGACGGTCGAAACTCAAATAAATGTAATTAAATTAGATCGTTATATTTGCAAAAAATATAAAATTTATATGTCTCTTTTGAACTCTAATATAATAAATTTAGAATTTATATTGCAGTCAAATAAAATATGATAGGGTATCTATAGAATAACATTGGGGTATTTAGGAAAATGAAATGTGACTTCGTAATAATTAAAATTATACTGAAATTATTAATTATAATATTGAAGGATGTAAATTCAATTATTGAATTGATTAATTATATGATTGTGATTAAAATAGTTTTAATAAAATTGGATTATTATATTTCCTAAAAAAATACAAAATTTATATGTCACTTTTGAACTCCAATATAATAAATTTAGAATATTTTTAAATAAAGAATTATATTACAACCAAATAATATATGATACAATATGTATGGAATAATATTGGGGTATTTTTAGCCCCAAAAGGAGTAGCCAA